>JANBPU010000209.1:0-28157 GCA_027575805.1 Mycoemilia scoparia | reverse complement strand
TTTTCAGCAACCCTTTCAGCTGATTTTCAGCTCACAGAGGATTTTTTCAACACTCTTTCAGCATTGTTTACAGAAAGGCTGTTTAAAGGCTTACTGAATGATTGCTGAATAGGGTGGGTAGCCCATAATTAGCAACCTACTAGTAAAGCCAAAATCTACCAACATACTTTCAGCAAGCCTTTAAGTAGCCTTTCTGTACCCAAAGTTGAAAAAGTGCTGAAAGTAGCCTTGACCAGCTGAAAGTCTGCTGAAAGGGCCTGCTGAAAGCATGCCGGAAAAAACCATTTTTATCTGTGCTATTTTCATTCAGGACGATTCTTTATTATTATTCCTTATTCACATCCCTTTTCTCTGTTCAGATTCATCCTGAGCGATATTATTATTCTGCTATCCACACACCCTTGTGCTTTTCCTTTATTCTCGTTCTGAACAATTTTAAACCATTCTGAATGACAGTCTTTCAGTATCAACTTATCCAGAACAGTTGAGGTTCGTCCCAGACGACCCTGGTCTGTCAATCACGTTCTATTAGCAATTGGTCACCCTTCATAAATTATTACCCATATGTTAAATACAATTAGTTCCTTATATTTTAGCAGTTTATAGTATATTTTTATAATAAATATCAAATATTACATGAAATATATAAACTCATAATAATATTATTTTACAACCAATTTTTAGCAACAAAAAATATATGCCATTTGTAATATAATTAGCTGTTATTTAATCACAGCTTATGGGGTTGTTTACAACTCTTCGAGGTGTCCAGGTAGGCTAGCTCCCAACAAAATGATCGCCCATATGAGTGATTATTTTTGAAGGGCTAAGTTTTACTAGTAGGCCAGTTTCAGCTTGCATATTGGTCACTATATATTCTCATTGACCAATGCCTCATTATGCACTATCTGCATTTAGCCCTTCAAAAATAACTACCCATATGGGGAAATATGCATGTTTATCTTTGGATCACCTTTGCCCTATCAAAACAAGAACTGAGGACTTTTGGTTTATTTTTTGGTGCAACTATAATGAAAGCAAATTTGGCCAAAGGAACAAGCATGCTATCACTGTTGATCAAAGATTAGGAAATCATTGCTCTATGGAATAGTCAGTGTTTGGGTATGGTAGTGTCAAGGTTGGTGAGTACATGGAAAATTCTATCCCTTTATTTCTCATCCCCACTCCCCTTTCAATATATATTTAGCTATCTAAATTCAGGATAAATACTTGCTTGCTCTTGACACACATAAGAAAGGGGCCTCTGATGCTTTATAGAAACATTGCTATTACAATACATTCGATACCATTTTATAGTACTAACTGTTGCAGCTGCCGCCACCGTCGTTCTGGTACCGTCTTGCCACCATCATTATCTATAGCATTATTATTCCAAGCCAAGTCACGAATTCAACCTCGCATATACCACTCTTATTATAACAAAGCTTCTTTATTATCTCGATATTCCTATACCTCTACAACAACAGCAGAAGCTTTAGATCCTATAATGGCAACAAACGAATCCACAGATGTGCCTTCAAAGCGCCACCTATCATCCTTGACGCCTGGTTCTAGAAGAGAAATATCATCTACAGATAGTGACTCTAGCACACTTATCACCACCGCCTCTACTCCTATCAATGTGCAGCACCAAAAGCATCGTTACCATAGTCATGCTAGCAGTATGACGATATCCCCAGAAACCACTCGCTTTGATAACATGAATAATAATAGTAATAATAGAAGGGACAATGGGAAATTCAAGAGTCGCTCCAATAATCATCAACAAGGCAGCAGCCAAAAGAAGAGCAGAAAATCATATACCGAATATGTGTTTAAACGCTATGACCCAGGTCCCAATGCTAAGCCAATTCCAATGCCTGAGCTGAGATGTAACGTTGATTGGAATATTGACACCTCAATAATTTCTCAGGAAGAAATAGAAGATAAACTTACAGACTACACATATCGCCATCGCTTGCGTCACCTGCATAAAAGGTGGAATCTCGCAGAAATAGCAACTCATTATAAGGAATATAGCGGAAATAGCAATCACCCAGAACACACCACTGATAAAGCCCACCATGGAGATATCAAAACACGGCTCACAGTATTCGATTTTGACAACACCCTATTCAAATCGCCCATGCCAAATAGCAATCTGTGGGATTCTGGTCTACGTGGGAAGCTAAAGTCAACCGATTTGGGATGGTTTCATGACCAGCGCACACTATGCCCACCTTATCTAGACGACTCGACAAACCACTGGATCCTCCATGTTCTCAAACGGGCTCGCCAAGAAATTTCGCGCTCCGACACGATGACCGTCTTGCTAACTGGCCGCACCTACGACACTTATGATAAACGTATTCGCGAATTACTGAAGAGCCAGAACCTGAACTTTGACATGATAATTCTTAAAGAAGTTCACAAAGTGCCATTCAGCTCAAACTTTACCTATGGCGATGATTATGACTCATCGCCATCTGGAAATTTGGATGCGTATAAGGAGGGATACATTAATCCACTTACGACCAAATTGCCCAACACGTTTTTGTACAAGATGCAGGTACTCGAGGATATTCTTGACTGTGTGCCAACGCTTGAGGATATATATATGTGGGATGATCGACCATACCAGTGTGAGCGAATGCAACAGTATCTGGATACGATAAGAGCTCGTAACCCTGATAGAATTAACCATACCGATGTGTACTATGTGTCGCCGGAAACTATATATATGCCCAAGGAACTGGAAATCGATATTGTTCATTCAATGATACAAAGATATAATACCAATTTATTGGAAATGGCTAAATCTGAAGGCAGTTTGCAACCAGATAGCAATACAGACCAAGAATCCGAACTAGCGCCGCCGGGTACTATCAAGATTGTTACTGTCAAAACCAACCCCAAACTTGAACTTGAAAATTCTAGTCAGAAACAGCTGGCAAGTATCATGAGGTCGCCAAAAGGATGGGAGTTGGTTTCTACATTGGTTTCGGTTTCACCAAAGACTTTGCCTACAAGGGAGGTTGTTGAAAAGTTGGGATACAAGAATGGTCAGAGTGTCAATTTCGTGGCCACAAAGTTCGCATTTGTTAGCAAGCTTGTGACTATTGTTCATTTATACCCCAAATCTGGAGATAAGGGTATTAATGAGGGTCCAAGCCCCAGCTCTAGTAGTGGAAAGCGTGACCTTGAAGTTGTAAATAGTGACATTGATACTGCATTAATTGACGATGGTAATGCAGGAAATGTGGCTGATGTTGTCCCCGATACTTATACTACTCCAGCATCAACACCAGCGTCCAGCGTTAGTAGCTCTGCCTCCAGCAGACGAAACAGTGGTACATGCCAGTTTGACCAGGATATAGATGAATCGGCAACGTCATTTATTCCAGAAAATAGTCTATGCTTGATATATGCTTCCAATCCAGCAGTCGACATTGTATTTGAGCGGCTTCCTAGTATCAGGTACTGGAAGCAACTTTATAAACCAATCGAGCTGCAGGGTGCAATTCGAGAAACTCAGGTTGAAGGGATTGAGATCGTAGGTTCATCAGATTCTAGTCAGAAACATGGTGGATCGCACCAACCACCAGCAGCTGTTAGCATTGGGGACTTGGTAATGAAATATATGCCCGAACTCAATGGCCCAGAAGTAGGAAGGGCTGTCAAATTTACCAAAGAAATAATGGAAGGAAGCCATATCCACAACACTGAAAAGTGTCGGGATCTTATTGAAGAAATCGTATCAAAACTTGATTATTCTAAATTCAAAATGTAGTAGTCTTACATTCTGGTTTCTCTTTATAACATTACAGTGAATTTTTATATAATATTATTGACACCATTAGTTTACATGCGTTTATAAATGATGTTGTATTTTATATTGTCAAGAAAGATTTTTACAAATGCGAAAGGAAAAAGAAGCATCATTTGGTTAATAATTTGGTAATAAATTCAACCATCTGGAAGAGTGGTCTCCTCCTCTAAAAGGACACTAGGATGCACCCTTAGAAACCAGTCAATCATCACTGAGACTCCAGCTAAAATATATATGGGTTATAGACCGATTTGCAGGGAGTGTGTAAGTGTGTGTGTCCATCCGTAGAAGGAGGTAGGAAAACGAAGTGAATATCAATAATAGAGTGCTTAATATATGTGCCAGTATATTCCGGTGCTGCCTATTTCTTTGGTTTCAGTAGACATGCTTCCCCCCACTGGATCCATGTATCAAGCTCTTCCGCTTCCTTTTCAGGGTCCTTTCTACCCAAGAACCAGTTCTTTAATTTGACAATAAACACCTTTGCCTTCTCAGGAGTATAAAATACTCTGCCAAGTGCTTTCGATCGATCCTTGTCAAGATATGGTGCACACCTGACCTTCTCCCATTTTCCAGTTTGACGAGCATAAGGAAGTGGCTCACTTTTTTCGTGGTACACAGAGTCTGGTATAGCAGTCCAATCGATGTCAACCACATAGTCACATTTCGACTCTTTCCAATAGTGGCTTGGTTCTTCACGATTCATGTCATTAAAGGTTTTCTGGATATGAGATGTTGATTCTCTTAGCGAATTCGTGACTGGAAGGAAATCGCCGGGCAGTTGGCCTTTGAATGCTGGGGTTTGAAGAAACCGGAGATGGTAATTGTGGGGCATGAAGTAGTGAGATGGGAATCTGTGCCACTCCTTGCCAATACATACATTTGTGATCTTGGATTTTTCCAATTCTGAAGGGTTATGTAAACTGTGGTCAATTCCGCTGATTGTAGATGGCAATAGTGCTTTCAATGATACAGAAAAGTCCATTGGTACATTGGGTGTATCGGCAAATCCAGGTAGTGCCATAAATAGCGATGCAGCCCGTGAGTAATAGTGGAATAGGGCAAATATCCGCATGGTCGAAAGTACGGTTGAAATCGTCAAGAATAGCCAGTTGAGTTTACCAGACGTTGCTACCGTGGATCTAATAAATCCACCAGATCCGAGAATGACAGCAACTTCGTTGAACAGACTGCGGACAAGGTGTAAGGACACCGCGCCATTGAAGCATATATATGGGTATATGATGTACAAGAATCTCTCCTCCTTGTGTGGCTGCAAGGTAAATATGGCAAGCACTAAATAGAAGGGAATCATACGAATCAAAAGGAGCATGTGTGGATGAGTTGGTTCGCGCCTGACTGGTAGATATTCATCGATTACTCTGTGCTTTTTACGACTCTTGCGGGTTGAAATCTTGTCCAGTATCCGCCACAACACATATTGGCAACCCCAAAGGGGCAAGCTTAGAAGGGCAAACACAAACACAATATTAAAGTTGATGAATCCGTTGGCAAAATAGTAGGTCCAAGGTTCTGTTCCATAAAGATCTGGGCCGCGCTTTGATCCGCCAAATAAGTTGTACTTGACAGCATTCCATAGAGACAGCGTGATGCGGTCATAGTAGTAGCTGTCAACCGCGCCAACAACCAGCAGCAAAGAAGCCCCACTAATTACACCGCGCAACACCGAATTGATTCTACGAACTCTCCACTTTCTCAAAACCTGCATCAATACGTCAACCTTGGCACGCCCAGGGATCTGATCTGATCCTCTAATAAACAGCTCTTCAATAATGGCCGGGAAAGATATAATGGCAGCATAGGGCCAACCAAATATGGCGCCAATTCCAAACAACTGAAGGGCATATACGATTCTTTTCGATTCAAGCAAAGACGGAGACTTGAAAGAAAAGGCCGATCCCAACATTACAAAGTACATGCTAAACGACGAGGGCAAAAATGCCACACTAGCATGATACATTCCGGCGCTTGTGGCTAGCATAACCAGAGTATAATTCGAAATGCGCCTATCAACCCATTTAGAAATTGACCAAACAAATGTAGCTTCACAAGCCGCACAGAACAGACCCATGGTCATTCTAGTCAAAATAAACAGTTGGTACTATAAACATGATAATAAAGAACTTCCATTGTTGTATAAATCGTATAGAATATGGAATAGGTCAGACGGATGTATGTATGTATGTATGTTACTTGCCTTGTATCTTAGAGCCAAAAAGAAATGAAGCAAATTCCCAACACCAGCATAAATCCAAGAAAAAGCCCAGGATCTTAGAGCGAAATTAGGTTGGTATTCCCATGTTTGTTTACCATACCCAAAATGGATCAAATGGATTGATTCCCAGTAATTGTATACTTCGTCACAGTCAAGTATTGGAGAAGTAATGGCGGCTGTTATTCTTATTAGGGATATGATTCTAAATGCCAAGAACCATGATGGTGTAAAGATATTTTCTAGTTCTTGTTTGCCATAGCTTAGGGTTGCCTTATCTCGCTCGCTATAAAATGAAAAGCGTAGGGTAAATTTCACGTATATGTGAGTACGCAGATAGATATATTTCGCATTATGAGTTGATAACTACTGTTGGCCATTAAATTTGGACCACAACCAACCAATACAGAATGAAATGCAAATAAAGTCGAGTGTTTGCTTACTCTTTTTCCTTCGAATTTGCATCTTCGTGTTGTTGTTTCTGTGATGGCGATTGGCTTTGAATTTCTTTCTTTGGAGTACTAGACTTTTCACGTTTCTTGTCCTTTCCACTTTTGCGTTGAGGTGTTTGACGATGCCTCAAGTTATGAGGTAATGGCATCTTTGGGGTTGTAGTTATATGGCAGCCTCAGGTATTTTTATATACTTCTGAGTATATAAATCAATGTGCTGTATAGTAATAATGAGGCTAAATATTTAGAAGGAAAGATAGAAAGAGAAAGAGAGAGAGAGCGATAAGATCAAGTCAACGAATGAATTGTGTTTTAGCTCTCTGTCTCATATGTGAGCTAGCAAACAAAGCCAGATAACTCAGATACAGTAAAACCTTCTCCCCTCCCTGCATTAAAGATGACGACAAAGTGATCACTTGTCAAAACCAAAAATGGTGGTGGTGATGTGCGCAAATGAGTGTGTCTACTGTGTGCCAACCATATGGGCTTATAAATAGCAGTGATCTTTGTCAAAGGATGTGATTGGGCGGAACAAAACCAGAAGCTTGATGCTAAATTATCATAATAAACCAACATTTATACAGCCAAATAAAAAATAGTGTTTCCTGTTCAAGAAATGATAATCAAAATCACAACTCGAGGTTTAAAAAAGAATATATATAAATAGAAATAATATAAGGGGTAGGTAAAATTCCGAGTTAAAGGAATACCAGGGTGCAAACTGCTACAACTGTTATAACTAAACCGCAAATTTGATGAGATATGATGGCTTTGGATACAACAGCATCTCCAGAGCTCTCATTATATTTTCTGTTTGCTTGCAAATCCGACTCTTCATTCTCCAAATCCTCATCCTTTTCACTGCTGAAACTATAATTATAGTCGTCGCCGAAAACTTCGGTGAATAACACAGGAAGATCCTGTTCTTTCGTGTTAGTCCGTACATATGCCTCAAAATTACTTACAACTTCGCCCAGATTACTAGTCAAAGTAAATGTAAATAACTAATCAGATTCAAGATGAAAACAAAGGTCATTCTCATTGACAATAAGCAATCTGCTACCACTTAGAGAACCAAGAACCCGTTGGTAAGCAGGCAAGAGCAATGATTACCAATACTTTCTTTGGATAGTTTGGCAATCAACCCTGGAATCATCACCGTAAGCCACTGCCCCCACAACACGACTATCTACAACGCTGAGGTTGGATAGGTTGTAGACAACTATAACCAAAAGTGCAGTACAAAATAGTGAAAATTTCATCGCATATTATAAATTGAAAGAATGTAAAATGTCGGTAAACCCTTTTATTGATAAGGGGGCAACAAAGAGCATTAGGTAGTTTAATAAAGCACACTCTTGAGCTGTGGCCGTTGAAAAATACATCTGTCCCTTGGGATGTTTTATGGAAAAATATGTTGATCCCAAAGCATTATTTGAAATGCAGTTGGAGAGTGGTCTGGTAGCCAATGGGTTCAAACGAGAACCCATAGAGCAGTATGCAAACATCTCGTAGCCAGGAAGGATTATCTATTCAAGCAAATCTGCTGCAGCATGCGGTCTTAGTAGCTTATCATGTATAAAACCTGGAGACTCTTGTTTCTATATAGAAAATGTATGCTTTATGGTATAATTTGCTTAATTGGGGGTTTCTTCATTTTGTAGTAATCAAAATGTTGACGAACTGTATAAAATGTGATATGATTCCCAATGTGCCGAACCGTATCGGATACTGAAAACCAATCCCACAGTCTCCATGGAATTTCAACTTTTGTTCCATCAAAAGGCAGGCCGATTCTTCATTAAAAATGTAAAACTAGAGTTAATCATGAGAGTCCAGTAGTTACGATATTGTGTATGGATCATGGCTTTAGAAGGCTACTTTTTGATGACCAAAGATTAAAGGGGCAATTGCAGCCAAATATATCACCATCATTTGTTAGTAGATGGTCGCCCTCCAAAAATAGCTACCCATACCCACACTTGTACTTCTGCTAAAGCCCTACCCTTATTCCTAAACGCAAGAGCTACTTGACCAGATTTCACTTAGGACCAAATGTATAGTGGACAGAAATGGGTTCTGAGATTTTGGTCCAGTCATATACTAATTCCTATGCAACTTCTGGGGACTCGTCTTATTCAAGGCCTGTGGATTCTGACTACTTGGAGTAGCTAAACTAAACCAAACCAGATCCCACTGCCATATCAAATTTTTTGTAAGCAGAACAAATAGGGCATTATTTACATGTTGGATCACTCTCCAGCATATAATCAGTTGATCCAAAATTAATGCATATACCACATAATAAAAGGCCTTGTTGTATGTTTGAGAGCGCATATGCTGTGCATTGGTATACCAAATACGCTATATTCTCCGGGTCAATACACAATTTACACAACAATCTGGTCCGTGTTTAAGGCAGAGATCACCCAGTCGATTTTTCAACAAAATCAAGGCTGTCTAGCTAGCTGTGCTTTCCCACGATGTAATTTACTTTGCTTTGGACTGGCGAGTTTGTCTCCTTGATACTTGAACACGCTCGATGTATACGTAAACACACACATCCACTAGAAACAGTCATAAGGTGGTCTTAATAAGCCAAAACTTTTTCTCTCTGTCTACGCCCATCTGTCTTGAATATCTATTTTATTCTTCAAAACCTTACATTTATTTATATTATTGTTGACTAATGTCTTTTGCTGCCGCCACCTCCACCACCAAAGCTGCTTTGCGAATTTGTTCTGCAAATGCAGTTCGTGGTCATCGTTTTCTAATTCAACAAAGAAGCTCCTTCTCCACTTTCACTCCGCTTTTTGCATCCAGCCGTCTCCCAAAAGCACTCGAAGCCCGTATTGAGAAGGACATTGAGGGTATCAAAGAGGCAGGAACCTTCAAGCATGAACGCATTATAACCTCTCCTCAGAGGTCATCCATAAGCGTAAACATGCCCGGAAAGTCTTCTGCTGGAGCGCCCGACCAGGTCATCAATTTTTGCGCAAACAACTATTTGGGCCTGGCCGATCACCCTGATGTTGTGTACCGTGCCCACCAGTACCTTGACACCTGGGGAAATGGCCTATCATCAGTGAGGTTTATCTGCGGCACCCAGAGCATCCATAAAGAACTCGAAGACCAAATCAGCAAATTCTACGGATATGAGGACACTATTTTGTATGCCTCTTGCTTTGACGCCAATGCTGGAATCTTTGAGGTTTTGCTGAATGAGAACGATGCAATCATTAGTGATTCACTTAACCATGCATCGATTATTGATGGCGTCCGACTATGCAAAGCCAAAAGGTTCCGTTACAACAACTGTGACATGGCTGATCTTGAAGCTAAACTGAAGGAGGCCGACCAAGCCGGTGCTAAAGTAAAAATGATTGCTACTGATGGTGTATTTTCTATGGATGGCAAGATTGCCCCTCTGCCTCAGATCTGCGATCTGGCTGAAAAGTATGATGCTCTAGTATTTGTTGATGACTGCCATGCTACTGGATTCCTGGGTCCCAATGGCAAAGGTTCTGGTGAATACTGGGGTGTAATGGATAGAATCCATGTTGTCAACTCTACCCTGGGCAAAGCTCTTGGTGGTGCCTCTGGTGGCTACACCACTGGTAATGCAAACCTTGTTTCTCTACTTCGCAACAAGAGTCGCCCATACTTGTTCTCTAATTCTTTGGCTCCTTCAGTTGTCGGTGCTGCCGCTGCTGCTCTAGATCTAGTAGCTAGCCCTGATGGTACTGCTAACCTTCTTCCTCAGCTGCGTGAAAACACCCAGTTCTTTAGAAAGACTTTGACTGATGCTGGATTTACCCTTAAGGGCGACGACCATCCTATTGTGCCTGTTATGCTTGGAGATGCTCGCTTGGCTTCCCAGTTTGCTGATGAAATGCTTCAGCGTGGTATCTATGTTATTGGGTTCTCGTATCCTGTTGTTCCAAAGGGACAGGCTCGTATTCGTGTCCAACTATCTGCTGCTCACTCTATGGATCAAGTCAAACAAGCCACAGATGCATTCATTGAGGTTGGAAAGAAACTCAAGGTCATTAACTAGATTTCTTTACCAACTCAATAATCATATTTTTGTTCACATTACATGACTCACTTTCAATTATCACACAACTTTTTAACATATCATATCACTTGAAAGGATAAAATCACGTAAATATTTACATATTTTGATAATTCCTTGTGAATGTTTTTAGAAGAGTTATAGCACACATAATTAGGAATGAAAAATAAATATAATGGAAAATTATATCTATTGCTTTTATATACTATGTTTTTATTTTTGCCAAGAAATTCTAATCTCCGTTAGTATAGTGGCGAGTATACCAGTCTGTCACATTGGAGACCCGGGTTCAATTCCCGGACGGAGAGCGTTATTTTTATCATTTTTTATTTGACTCTTCTCATTCAAATGGTGGTCCAATATTACATTTGCTTTTAATTTCTAATAAACATTTTGAATATATGGGCAATAGTTTTTGAAGGGTCAAAGTTTACTAGTAAAACTGGACATCCATTTAGCTGTGATTGCCCCTATAATCAGTGGTCACAAAAATTCACACTTCAAAATAATCGCTCATATATATTAGACAGAGTAGATTTTGATTTTCTTATACTTTTATTTGCATCTGTTCCAACATGTGGGTGATAATTTTTGAAGGGTTAAAGTTTGTTAGTAGAGCTGGACATCCATATGGCTGTGATTGCCCCAATAAGCATTTGTCTCCAATATTTACCCTTCCAAAATCATTGCCCATGTATCTGTAGTTATAAAAATCAAACTAGTCGTTCAAACAAAAGTTGCATTGCTCTAATAAGATGATTAATGCTAACACTTGAAAAGAGTCATAACTCTAAAAAGCCAATAAATATAATAACAATGCCGATTATGTTTTACAACCACTATTCAAACCTTGCTTTTCTCTCTCTTTTTAAAACAGTTCTTATACATACATACATACATACATATACACACAAATATTATTTATGGATAGCGAAAAAACAAATACACTAAAAATTTTTTCAATATCATTTTTTAGTACTTGTGCAGGTTTAATAATTATACTAGGTAAGTAACAACATTGTTTCTTTTAGTACTACTACTACTACCACTTTCATTAAACAGAGGTGTTGTTTGGATTATAAATATTATACAATAAGTATTATTATTTTATATATTTAAATTCCAATAAGTCAACTAACAATAATTTTATTTTTAATTTGTGGTTATGGTATATTTTATAACGTCAACATTAATTACCCTCATTCACTCTCCCTTTACAAGGCACTGGATATATTCTGATGAAATGCATGAAAAAAAGACGTTCTAACAGTAATAATAGTAATAATAACAATAACAATAATACTCCTGTAGATTTAGATGATCCTGATCAATTACCGCCATATGTACCATAATTTTTGAAGGGTGAATGTTCACTAGCAAAACTGGGCATTTTCAAATGGCTATGATTGCCCCTACAATCATTGCCTATCAAAATATACGCTTCAAAAATAATCTCTCATACAGCTACAATTTAAATCTTGAAAATAACAATGCAATTGATTGAAACTTATGCTCTATTTGCCTATTTATGAATTGTCAAATAAATATGGACAGTTATTTTTGAAGGGTGACCATTTGCTAATAGACTGTGATCACCCATTTGGCTGTAGTTTCCCCTATAATCGCAGGCCACCAAAAGTCACCCCTCAAAACAATCGCTCATTTATATATAAGACAGAGTAGATTTTGATTTTCTTATACTTTCATTTTCATCTGTTCCAACATGTATCTGTAGTTATAAAAATCAAACTAATCATTCAAACGAAAGCAGCATTTCTCTAATATGAAAAACGTTAACACTTGAAAAGAATCATAACTTTAAAAAGCCAATAAATATAATAACAATGCCGATTATGTTTTACAACCACTATTCAAACCTTGCTTTTCTCTCTCTTTTTAAAACAGTTCTTATACATACATACATACATACATATACACACAAATATTATTTATGGATAGCGAAAAAACAAATACACTAAAAATTTTTTCAATATCATTTTTTAGTACTTGTGCAGGTTTAATAATTATACTAGGTAAGTAACAACATTGTTTCTTTTAGTACTACTACTACTACCACTTTCATTAAACAGAGGTGTTGTTTGGATTATAAATATTATACAATAAGTATTATTATTTTATATATTTAAATTCCAATAAGTCAACTAACAATAATTTTATTTTTAATTTGTGGTTATGGTATATTTTATAATTTCAACATTAACTACCCTCCTTCGCTCTCCCTTTACAAGGCACTGGATATATTCTGATGAAATGCATGAAAAAAAGACGTTCTAGCAGTAATAATAGTAAAAATGATTATGTATATAGCCAACCACCAACTCATCCAGAAAATGATGTTAGTAATAACAGCAACAATGATGTATATGAACTACCACCAATTCATCCAGAAAATAATGCTAGTAATAACAGCAACAATGATGTATATAACCTACCACCAGCTCATCCAGAAAATGATGCTAACACAAGTACCACGATGCAGCTAAGGTTTAAATTTTGGAAATAATAATGCAAATTGATTGAAATTCATGCTCTTTTTGCCTATTTGGGCAATAATTTTTGAAGAGTCAAAGTTTACTAGTACAACTGGACATCCATTTGGCTGTGATTCCCCTATAATCATTGGTCCCCAAAATTTACCCTTCAAAAATTATTACCCATTTATCAATTGTCAAATAAGTATAGTAAATTTTTATTCCTTTTAATGTATATGGGCAATAATTTTTGAAGGGTGAATTTTGGGGACCAATGATCATAGGGGCAATCACAGCCAAATGGATGTCCAGTTTTACTAGTAAACATTCACCCTTCAAAAATAATCGCCCATATTGTGATACCGAAGGAAACAACTAACTAATAAGCACCAAACGTACATTATCAGAGTTTTATTTAGGTAAATAAATGATAATATAAAAATATACAAGAATAAAAAAGTCGTGAATTATATAAAAGTTAGTAATGGCTGTTTAAATAGTTACTAATAAGAGTAAATAGAAACATATAAAGATGGACTCCTAGAGATAAGGGATCATAATTTTTGCAGGGTACCTTTTGGTGGTCAACGATTAAAGGGGCAATCTCAGCCAAATGAGTGACTCTATAGCCCTTCAAAAATAACTACCCATTTGCTGGTTTTGTTGGTCTCATACTGCGACTATTTCTGTGGCCCAGCCCTGAATTTCCAAGTCTGGGGCCAATCTTGGGACTACTCTAAAAGCGTGATTAAAAAATGTGCAAAAACACAAGATCAAATCTTACATCCCATAATTTAAAATCATATGGGTGTTGTGAATTGTTAGAAACATGCATTGTCTAAAGATTAAGAAACATGGTAAATTTATACTAGTCTTTGGTTATAATTACAAAAGAAACAAATTTGAATTGCTAGCGAATTTCTGCCAAAGTCATGTTTCATTCAGTGCTCTCCCTTTCCACAAGGGCACTAACATTCAGATCAGCCGTCTCTACCATTGCCAAAAATAATTTCTCAACACTAATCACAACCAACACTACTAGGCTTCAGCCAACCGCAAGGTATGTATATATTTAATTATTGGCAAAGATATAGTCAGCAAGCAAATATGATAAAAAAGAAATAATCATTTCATCCAATGGGGAATTCTATTTTTAAAGGATACTAACAAATTCACTTAAAATTTTAATACATTTGTGAACTTGTATAGGCTACAACCAAAGGCATTGTCGATTCTAGATAACCAAATCAATATCACAAAACCATCAACTATTATAAATAATAGTTCCAGCAATACTGTAGCTCAGGGACCTATTTTACAGGTACGTTGGCAGACATATGGTCAAGAATACCAACCCAGCAACCTGGTTCGTAAAAGAAGACATGGGTTTTTGTCAAGACTAAGAAAAAAGAGTGGCAGGAAGGTACTTAATCGTCGAAAAATGAAGGGCAGAAAATTCCTTTCTCACTAAGGAAAGCCTACTTACTTGATAAGGGAGATCAAAGTCATGGCAAAATTGCTAAAACAGTTTATATAGATTTCTGTGGTCTCATTGAATAGAATTATTTTGTCATTAAAATAATAAACTATTTATTTGAAGCCAGGTAATAATAATAACAATGTAGAATTCAGCTTAAAATTAGATATACAAGGAAATCATACAGACGATCAAGCATTAGATAAAGCATCAATGGCTTTTAAAATAATAAGGAGGGGGATTGGGTAGATGTATATATTTAAAATATTACAATAAGCCTACTATTGGAAAGATAGGACCACAAATAGACCCATTTAATATCGGGAGGGCTTATCATCCAGATGGTCAGGTTAAAAGCTTTCAATTCCAACTTTTTGGTATTGAGTTTCTACTAAAGCATAACTGGAAACTAGTTTTCAAAGCTAACCTGCCTGGTTTCTTTATTATTTTTTATAATGATGGTTTTTTGTTAATAGAGTATTGAAAACACCAGCTTCATCATCGTCATCATCTTTTTTCAACTTAAACATTTCTATCTTTGACAATAATGAAACTCTATACATTACCTATTGCAGCAGCCTTATCGCTGCTCGCTGTTACTATTCATACCACACATGTCCCTGAAGTATTCGGATCTGGCAATAGCATTGATGTTGCAGGTGGTGATAATCATAAACTGGGTCTAATTGACAACCTTCTTCAAAATGTTGGTAATATAATTGTAAAATTGAAAGACATGTAAAATGGTTAATCAGTTGTTAAATATCATATCATATGGGCGATTATTTTTGAAGGGTTAGTCACTCATTTAGCCATGACCGCCCTTATAATCATTGACGGCCTTCAAAAGGTACCCTTCAATAATTATTATCCACACACATATATATATATATATATGAAAAGTTAATATTTATTAAGACAAAATTGAACAACGATGTACGTAACTAAACAAAAAATCTATGTATATATAAAAACCTAAAGACTGAGGAAATCGATAAAAACAATGATAAATAGTAAAATAAAAGAGTTTAAAAACTACAGATCTGAGAGAAATAAAGTAAAAGACTATGTAGTTAGTGGTGGACATAATAACAACAGCAACATAAACAGAGACATAAATAGCCAATATAATCTGGAGTTAGACTCCCTCGCGTAAAATAAACATCAAAAACGTGTTAGACATAACGAAGTAAAAAGAAGAAGATGGGAAGGATTGAAGGGGGGGGCGGCAGAGACGAAAAATAATGATGAGAAGGAGAAGTAAAATTCGTTAAATTTTATCGTTCATTATGATTTAAGGCATAGCCGAAACATGACGATACTGCTGCTGATGCTGTTGTTGTTGCTGAGGCAATCCAATAATAGTAGAATCTCTTCTCAAATTCTTCTTGTTTACACCCTTTTTCTTTGACGAATTTGTTGCATTAGTAAGAATAGCGGTGGTTAATCTACGATTCTTTTTAACCGAATCAACGTCCTCTTCGTTATTATCACCACCATTCTTTGCTGCGGTAGACATCTGGATTCCAAATCTATTTTTTCTGTTATTGCTACGTGGATTATTCTGATCTGCTCGACCACTATTAACAATGTTAGCAGCGGAAGTTACAGGAAGTGGAGGCAAACTATTCTTGTTATGTTTATCAGTAGTTTTTTGTTGATGCTGCTGCTGCTGCTGGATATTTGCTAACCCACTATTAGTAAATGGCCTCTGGATTCCAGCACCTCCATTTTGGTTAAGATTCAAAGTCATAGAAATTGGCTGATATGTAGATTTACGATTATTAGCCTTTCTGATATTCTTTGTATCACTATTAGCAGCCAACAAGTCTTTAGGTGGAGGCGATAATACTAGGGAAGGAGATGTTGCTGGGCTTGGAGAAGAAGCAGATCCAGAATCGCTTAGCAATTCATTGCTCTTGATGGAGTTGGGGCTGATTGGATCATCGGAATCTGAGAGAGTCGAACACTTAACCAGTGGAGATGTAGCAAATACAGTGGACCCGGCCAAGCGAACTTGGTGGCGTGGATTACTCAAGCTCACGATCTTTTGTTGTCGAGATCCTTTCAAATTAGCCTTGGCCTTGGCAGCTGGCATAGAGTAGTGGTGGTTGCCTTGTTTGGTTTGCTGTAATTTGTCAAGTGGAACACTAGAATCTTCATCAGAATCCGAACCCGATTCCTTGGAAGTATTGTTAGAAGATGATGAGTCGCCAAATGGAGAGACTGGGAGCTGATTTCCTGAATCTTTGTTGCTGCCACCAATCATGGCCTGTCTTTTCATTGACTTTAGTGATTCCTCATCGTTGAGAGTCTCAGCCGAATCATTGCCACAAATATTTAATGACTCTTTGCCATATTCATATCCGTCAGTTGAACAAGCAGTCAAGTTGCTTGCAGCACTATCCTTGCGGCGAAGAGTTATTTCTGGTTTGGGGCCGCTTGATTCCTCAGAATCCTTTGAACCATTGTCATTGGGCCTGGTTCCAGGCAAACGACCTTGTCTACGTGAGCTCTTGGATTCGCTACCATCAGCAGTGACAGTGGATGGGTTCGTGTGAGTTGAACCAGAATACGTAAAACGAGATGTCGAAGATTCAAGGCTGATGTTCTTGGCTTTAGAAGGATTGAGTGTTTGAGGACGATCAGGCATTGGGGGCACCACATAGCCCTCACCCACACTACTACTCTGATTAGCCGAATCAATCTTTGGGCCAAAACCGAATGCCGATGAAGCCAGGCCAGTATTGGGTTGTGCTGAAGAAATCATACTGTCTGCTCTCTGGGCCGATGACAATGACATGTTTGTGGTGGGGGTTTCGGTGGTTATTGGAGTGTTGATAGCTGAAGGAACCAGTCCAACTGACGATGGGGATATCAACTGACTCAAGCGGTCCTCTCCACCCTCCAAAGCAGCAGATTTAACGCTTTCTGCTAAAGAAAGTTTTTTATTGGTACCATTGAGTTTGATTGACTCTGCAACCAAAGATTCTGCTCGAGAGTTCTTTCTGGAGTCATGATTGCTGATATTTGCAACGGCAGTTAATGATACCATACGGGGCATATTTACTGGTTGTTTTTGTTGAGATGATGGCGAAGGTGATCTGTCTCGAGACCCATCACTATCGTTGTCCTCAGTATAGTCGGAGGCGTTACCACCACTACGTTCGTTTGAAAGACTTCTAACCGCCTTGGCTTTTAGTACAGCTGGCTGGGGAGGCATTGGAGGAGCAGGAGGAGGCTGATATCCACCTCTTTTACTACGATGGCGCTTTACACCCTCGCTGCAACTAGCATTATCATCCTTGTCATTAGATGGTGTGGAAGACAAAGGCGGAGTCCTGGATTGGTTTGAAAGAGAAAAATTCGAATAAAGCTGAGTATTCCGTAGGTGAACGCTTTTACGAGCCTTATTCCATTCGCTCATAACCTCATCCATCTCGACTTTAGTCAGCCGTTTGTTCCAACCTCCAATATTGTCACCATCATCATTATTAGAGCTATCACGATTCTTTCTACCACCCTTATTGTTACCACTGCCATTACTGACTCTAAATCCTTTGCCCGATACAGCTGCGGCCGAATTCTTTATATAATCACGATAACTATCAGCAGCTTCGTCACTCAAAAGACACGGAGATTTGTGGTTACGATAGTCGGTAGAATCTCTGGTCCAGTCATCGGTGATTGCGCTATTGATTTTGGACCGTTTGGACTGCATCGATTCGGTTCTTTTAGCAAATAAACCAAAACTGGTTTTATTGCTGACATTGCTTTTTCCGGTTTTGGGAGAGGCCAGTCCGTCCCATTGATTGAGCGATGAATGTCTGAATTTTGGAATATTTGGTAACCCATACTCATCATCAACCCCGTCACCTTCTTTGTGGCCACGATGGTCTTTATTATCTTCGTCGTATGCCGCCATGGAGTCCCGGTCTAGCTGATATGGATCAGATGCCGATTCGCGGTTTAAAGTGTATTGCTGTATGTATGACATCTTGGTAGGGTTGGCGAAACTATCGATTATACGATTGCCATTTCGTTGTCGTGATCCAAGATTTGGTTTTTCGGACTGGTATAGTGGCGATGATGAGGTTTCTCTGGCTGCTGCTCCTGGTATTGTTGGGGAGGTTGAAGAAGCCCCCGAGAAACAGCATGAATACCAACCTGACATTGAGCACTATTGGGAAGAGTAGTCTGGTTGGATTCAGATATATATATATATATGTGTGTGTGTATGTGTGTAAATACAAAGTTGTGAAATAGTAAATAAGGAAGAAGAAATCTATATAATGTGGTTATGAATGGAGAAGGAAAATTGTATCAAAGAATAGCAGATCCTTAGACTACTACTTATACACACAGAAAGATTGAAGCAAGAAGAGGAGAGGGAAAGGCAAATAACAAATAAGGTCAAAAGATTTAAGCGTACTTCTGGAAACCTGGTCAAACAGTTTTTTGTTCGTGTATTTATCGAGGAGTTAAATATGAAAGAGCTCTTTAAGCTTCTTTCAAAAACAAGAACACAGACTTGCTCTTGGCGTTTTGATGTTTTCTTCTTTAGCAGGCAGAGCGAGTATATTGCAACGCACTCAACAATAGCGATAAAAGAAACGCGTGGGCCTTTAAAGGGAATTCAGACCAATGCCCCTTGACCAAGTACGAAGAAGGCGGCGGTGGTGGTGGTGTCTTAAGCAGGAGGAGGAACAAACAGGAAATATAAAGAGCTATGGTTGATTAGACTTTGTTTAAAGATGTCTTTGACGATGATTGATGTAATAGAAGTGGTTTATGATGGAGGTTCCTTACTTGCTCCAGGAGAAAAACACGCGCTGCTGTCTCTTTTCAGATGGGCTTAGCGGGCAAAGAAACAATGGAAAAGGACAGGACGCTTTTTAACAAAAGATAGTTTATATCTCTTTATGCTCTTTTTGGGCAACTGTTGTCCCTAAGCGAAACCTGATTTTATGTATCTCTTACGGGAATAGTTGTGGCTGATATATGAAGGTGGTGGTTGTTGTTAGTGGCGAAGCTGGCTAAATTTGTATATATATCGGCAATTTTTCAAGTAAGCACTGTTGATTCCTGTAGACTCGATGTGATGGGAAAATCACTTGTTCTACATGAACACAGACAGATTAATATAAAAACCAGATGTTTAGTTTAATATTTGAGTTTTGGTGCAATCCACATAAAGATATTAGGTTGTTATAGTGCTATAATACTTGCCATATTCCGAAGAGAACAAAGTGTTATATTTGAATAGATCTCCAGTAATTCTTCAAATGTACAAAGTGCTTCAACACCCAAGATACATCAATAAACAACCGAATAAGAAATATTCGAATTGAAAAGGGAGGTATAATAAAGGCGTCAATAAAATAAGTGGGTCTAGAAAGCGATTTATCAAGAACGAGGTTTAAAGGATGTATATATACGTGGTGGTGACAATAGATGTGGTGGCAGAATGTCAGACTATATATTTTATATTTTATTTTTCATTACTTATTATTTAAAGTACTGTTGCATAACCTCTTATCTTGCTAAAGCAAAAGACCACCTTCTCCCAATCTACTTTATTATATCCTGTATGTCTTTTAACCCTTTCGAAAAACACACACCAAGAAATGGTATCAGAAAATACACGCAGTTAGCTAATCGCGTTTAGTTTTAAACTTGGCGCTATTCCGCCTCACCTTCTGATAAACTCCAAAAAGATTATAAAGTTAACATGATACTTTGGCATGTTGGAAGGGCTGCTAGCTGTCATTTCGCATAGCTCTTTCGAGTAACTAATAGAAAAGAACCAAATTGGCAACATCTTTGGGAGCCATGGTGGTAGGATACTACTTTCTTTTTATTCCCATGGTAATATTGGTGGTAATAAACTCAAAGGTTCTTTGTGTTGTCTTTGGGCTTAATTTAAAGATATATTGAATAAAGCACTTTGTTGTTATGCTCCTGGTGTTCTTTGACTGTGCCTTTTTTTCAAAGATACGCGCAAACCCCTTTGCATCATACATCAAGGAATCCCTCTTTCCTTACATACCACCAAAACTCTAACTCTCTGGACGCGAGACTCCCACACCAACAGCAATTCGGTAAACAGGTCACAAATTTCCAACCCATCTAACACACCACATTTCACAGATAATTGAGAGTGACATGTAATGAAATGTATGAAACAAAATTTCGGTGAAAAGTTTAAAAACTATATAAAATCTCTAAAAACATACTAATTGAAAAGATCATCAGGAATCGGTGATAGTAGTAGTAATAAGAAGATTCCAAGTCTAACTAACCACTAATACTTATTTGTTGCCTGACTTCTTTTCTTTTGTTTTGCGGGTTGATCCGCGGGTTGCTGCTACCTTACCCTGTTGCTGATCGTGTTCTATGTGTTGACCAGTTATTTGTTGTTGCTGTTGCTTTTTGGCCGATTCTGCAAGACTTGACATGCCATCAATTTCCCCAGAGCCTCCCCACGACTGGCGATTTTTGCGCAATACTTCAGAAAGTTTTCTTTCGATCTTTTCTGCCTCCTCGCGAGCTTGACGGACCTGTTTTTCCAACTGGTTTACCAATTCCTTTGACTTTGACGATCCCATCAGCTCCTTTGGGTTAATTGGCGGCGGCGGCGGTGGAAACTTTGGGAACTTTGTGTATGGGTTAATCTTTATGGTCGAAACCAGAGCGCTAAGCTCTTCAGGAACATGTGTAATTGATTTTGGGATATTAGGGAACGGTGGGGACTGGTTTGGCAACATTGCGGGTTTTTCTTCATAGGCACCATCATGACGTGGCGATGATGATGATGGATTTCTATTATTTCCCCCTTCCCTGCTTTTAGAACCAACTGCTCCTCGGTTCTCACGGTCTACTAAATCTTCTGAATCATCTTCGTAAAATGGACCATCACCATTGCTTCCCTTCTGTTGCTTTGTATGACGAGATAGGGAAAAAAGTTCTCCCAAAAGTCCGGATGTGGGTAACGGTGGCGGGTATTGATTCTGAGATCCGACCGAAATGGACGCTTGTGGTTGTGGAGATACCTGCGGTTTTTCGGCTATTGATGATTTTAACACTTTAGTACTTGGCTCTGATATTTGAGTATAGTACAATGGAGCGGGTATGGATACGGATTCTGCTTTTGAAACCAAGTTCATTTGTTCATAAGCGCTGCCCTCTATCTCTGATGCAATAGTGTCTGGTGGCTCGACAGAGGCAGCGCTATGGTATAAAAAAGACTCTAGACCTTGGTGCTTTTGTTCTTGACTCTGCATCAGCTGACTAAGCAGCGGACTCTTCATATTTCTCGGATCATTACTTGGTTGGCTCGTATTTCCAGGATTTTGAGTGGGTAATGAGCGTCCCATTTGCATGATGGCTGGATCAATGAATGATCCTGTAGACGAAGTAGTGGGCAGAGTGGTGCCTAGTGATAAGCCACCGCCCATGGTTTGTGGGACGTTGATTCCAGGGGGTGGAAGTGGTGCTCCTCCTCCTCCAAGCTGAAGCTTAGACAACAAGCTGGTTAACTGATTTTGACCCATATTTGGAGCAGGCGAATTAGAGCTCCTGCCAGAAACATGGGCTGAGCTAGTCGAAAGAATCGCGGGATCTTGATATAAGCTTAAAGACGGCTTAGGTTGGCTCACACTATTGACAGGTATATTGGCACCTCCTAACTTCAAGCGGCTAATCAAAGACTGAGCAGAATCAGAAGTAGTTGGTTGTGGCTCCAACTGCTGTTGTTGTTGTCCTTGAGAATAGGACAACAGGCTAGACTGAAGCAACTGCTGCTGCTGTTGTTGTTGTTGCTGCTGCTGCTGTGATTGCAGATTTGAAAGTCCAGGCACCCCACTCTGGGGAGAGGCAAGTCTCTGAAGTAGGGAAATCTGGTGGTTGTGCAATGAAGACATGCCCTGTGAGACTGGAATAGGACTAGCATGAGCCTTTGGTTTGGCCTGTCCAAGCAATGATAACGGAGCTCCAAGGCCAGGAGCACGCAAGTGTTCCAGTCCTGGCGGTGGTGGGGTAGGATACAAGCCCATTGATGAAGAACTAGTGGTTTGATCAACCGACCAGATCGAGTCAGTAGTCGCCTGCTTCAAAAGGGGATGAGGTGGTGGCATCTGGGGCCTTGATGACATTGCATCCAATAGAGTCATGCCTCGGAACCCACTTCCACCTATTGGGCCTTGGTTGGGTGAGAAGTCATTAGTATCATCGAATCGAGCAAAGTCCCATCGAGACCTCTCACGTTGGCGACTGCTTGAACTCAAAGAACGGCCTCCCAAGGATGGGATCGATCCAAGTCCAGATCCAGGAGTAGAGCTCATTGGCAACTGCTGTCCACTGCTACCGCTACCAAGCGATGACTCTGGATCCCATGAGTCCTCAGAATCGGGGATAGTACGTGAGCGAGCTATAGAAGGTCCAATAGGGCCACCAACAAGTCCTGGTGGCGGCTGTGGTAGTTGATGAAACGAACCAAGTGTCGCCGATTGGCCAAACTGAGTAGTAAGGGCCGAGGGTGTATTGATATTTGATGGCAATCTAGAAGCACCCGATGCAAACGGATCAAAGCTGGCAGAGTTGAGTGGGGATGTAGTAGAATCAAAGAGTCCTTGATGAGAGTCTTGATCTAGATTTAAGGAAGGCATATTTCTTGGTGGACCCACATTAGCCTTTGCCAGCAACGATGTTTGGGGGGCAGGTAATATGGGCTCGATAAATGCCGAAGATGCATTTGTTTTTGAATTAAGTCTTTCAAATATCGAATTAGCTACCTTTTGGAAAGATTGCTTATCGCGACCGCCCTCAAGGTTAGGATCAATTAAAGATCCAGTAGTAGGCTGGTGCAGTTGAATTGTGTTATTCACTGCATTATTTTGACTTTCAGATAATTCATCAATGCTAACACCAACAGTTTTAGATTCGCTTTCATCCTGCTCGACAATACCTGCAGTAGCAGCCACAGTAGTCTCTTTAGATTTTTTGTCAGCTCTGGCTTTTTCGTTTTTGGATGAGGTTACTGCGACTTCCTTCTGTGAAGCGGCCATTGGTGTCTTTGATCTCTGATTTTTTGGTGGAACACTCTTTGACTGTGATACAGGCGGTGACTTCACTGACAATGGTGGATACTCTCTGTCAGCTAAAGAAGGATGATCTCTTGGATGGCCTTTAACTGCGGCTGCAGCAGATTTATCTTGGGAGTATGCCGTACGGATCTGCTCTTTTCTTTCCTTTGACATTTGTGTCAGCATTGGATGCATCGAAGTTGAACTCAAAACGCCTGGTGGTGATACTGATCGTATTGCTGCATTGCTATCGGCAGAAGCAGCGCTAACAGCAGCAGCAGCAGCAGCAGCAACAGCAACAGTAGTAGTAGTAGTAGTAGTAGTGGTAGTAGTGGTAGTAGTACCAGAAGTAGTACCAGAAGTACTGTTAACAGATGCTGCCCGCTTCGAAGCAGGCTTTACAATATCCAGATTAGGCTGTGGTGAATTTATGGAGCTCCTCTTAATCTGTGGAGGTGGCTTAGATGCCCACGAGGCAGTGGCTGGAAGAGCAGACGCACTATCATTAGTGTTTGTACTTCCTGAACTAAGTGGCCGCATTGCATATGCCTCTGATGGTCCTCGAGATCTTGCAGTAACAGAAGAGGGCGGTGGTGCTGGTGACATTGTGGATTTTCGATGAGCTGTCACAACAGTATTAGACAAGGGAACTTTTTGATGTGAACTAGAAACACCTGAACTTGAAGGCACCACTTGTGGTCGTCCAGGAACGCTGCCATGCTGTTGTGCATACTGATGATAAGAAGAAGAAGAAGAAGAGGGAGGAGGAGGAGGAGGATGTGGATGAGAAGGTTGTGGATGGGGAGGACCAGTGCTACTACTAGCAGTTGTAGTACCTGGGTGATTCCCATGCAGATGAGCACGACTAGAAACAAGCTCTTCCTTAGAAAAGCTATCAGTTTCTTCACCAGGTTCATGCAAATACATGCACCCAGGGTTCTGGCAAATAATGCCCCTGAGATAAAACGAGCAATACTTTGTTGTACCATAGGTAGCGCGCAACACCCGGCCCTCTAACGAAGTACCATCCACCGCATCAATGGCTTGGGCAGCATCTTCCTTTTTAGCATACGTTACATACACCGCTATAGAGGGCTGGCCACCCGAATGATGCTGGCGTCGATTAATAACGATCTTGTTGATCCTACCAAACTGGCCGAAATAATCGTTGCCCTTCAGCGTCTCCTCCGTAGCGATATGTGCTGGGATGCCAATAACATATACCAGGTTATTTTGAACAACCCTGACATTAGACAACCTCCTGGAAGCATCGCTCTCGTTCTCTCTCTTTTCCTTTTCCTTGGCACGTTTCTCAGCCTTGATTTTAGCAATCCTAGTAATTAATGTTTATGGAACAGGGAGAGTAGAAATGGGGAAATGTCAATATCACGGATAATACAAAAAGATTCATCGGGTGTGCTCAAGTTTAGAAAAATAGTCAAAAATAGATAGATACATGTACGTACTTTTCGGGAGAAATAGGGTTCCATCGGACTTCTTGTTTAGAATACAGTCTTCGACAAGCTGGGCATTTTCCACTAAAAGCTTCTGTAATGCGATGGTAACAGAACCGACAAATCTAAAACGCATATAAATATAGTTAGTGGAGTTGGTATGATATAGCATAAATACAAAAAACTTTTCAGATAAAGCCCATGTATAAAACATATCATCATCTGTCTTACCTGATAGTCACACTCACAGGGGAAAAAGGCACGATCGTCAATATCCATCTCTTCCATACACAATGGGCAATCCCAATCGCCATCATCAGCCAACAAATCTGATAAATTCGAATTGGGATTTTGTTGGGGTGGCGGGACTGAAGACGACAAATGCGGTGCATTGTTGTGGTGATTGCTATGTTGGTGGTGGCTGTGATGTGTAGATGAATTATTGAATCCACCGCTCGTATGATTTGGAACAATACCCGAAGACATTATTGATAATATTATTTATGTTGTTGTTGTGTGTTGCGATTAGAGTACCAAGAAGTAGTAGTAGTAGTAGTAGCTGATTGGCCTTGTCAAATGTGCAAAATTGAAGGAAACAAAGTAGTGTAATAGGCTGTGATAGTGTGAGACTAGGCAACAAATTGTAAAAGTATATATAGAAGATAGGTGATAGAATATAAAAACGCGTGAGAGAAAAAGCAAGCACTGTTGGTCAATTATATAAAATTCAGATGTGAAGGGCTAATTGGTTTGGAAAATTTGTTTTAGACAGGCGTGGGCAAACAAGCGTGTATATGCAACTATTAACAGGTAGTTATAGAAAAAAATAGAGGGGGGTGCTAGGTCAGCAGCTAAGTAAGCGAAAGATTAAAGAAGAAAGAAGAGTTTTGATAGGCAAGCTGGATATGGTATTTATCAATGTTTTGGTGTATGTGCTTGGTTGTCGATGATGAGATATTCTTGCTTTTAAAAATAGGCAAGTGGTAGGGACGAACACACACAATCTTTTAGATTGTAAATTTGTAAAAGTTGGGCGTGTGCTGAATTTTAAAGTTCTTGAAGGGGAGTCTAAAAGTGTTGTAGCTATAGAGATTGGTATTCAAATTGCAGAAATAAAAAAATTGGAATAGCGAAGATAGGAAGGTTAGCAATATTAGAAGAGCCAGATATTAGCTGTTGGAGAGAACAGCAGAAGAAAGTACCAGCGACAACCAGGATAGATAGATAAAAAAATAAACATGTAAAGCCCTAAAGATTGAAAAAAACCTGTACTGTTTTTATATAGTTTAAACGCCAGCTGCAATTGCTCTCTTTCTTTCTCTCTCTCTCCATATGTTTGTGGTATATTCAAAAGTGGTCAGTAGCACTAGTGATAAACACATCTGACACTGATAAAGGATAACCAGCTTGTCATTCTCTGTTGGCTCTCTAGTACACAACATATTAACTTGTGTGGTTACCAATCGAGCGAGTTAGTTAAGTGAGTGAACTTTGTTGCTCAGATGCAACATCAACAACAACACCACAAAACCACAGCTACTTTGCGTCTATTTCACATACAGATTTCAAACCACTGGTATGGCGGCATTGTTTTTTTGGAACCACAAGTTTGTTTTGTCAAAACATAACTCAACCCACAATCCTGTAAAGTTTCTGGCTATCATCAACATTGTAAATGCCAGTGTTTTCATGGTTTTTTACATTTAGAACGCTTTCGTGCCTCAATTTCGTTATTACAGTGTATTATAAAAGAAAATGTGTATCTGTTTTAGGATATTCGATAATGAGTCAAATACAAATAGTCAGAATTCATAAGGTCTTTGCCAAAATGATAAGTCTTAAGGAATTGCATAGAAAACACCTAATGTCTGGACCAAAGTCTGAGGTTCCAGTTCTGCCTATCTTGTACTTGATCACTTGTGAAATTTTCCCATTTATTAACAAATGACAACCATCCGTTTAGCTGTGGCTGCTCCTATACTCATTGGCCACCAAAAGGTACCCTTCATAAATTATTGCCCATGTAAAGTAGGTCTCAAAACTGTATGCAAATCGAATAGCACAACTCCACTATAAATCATTTTTTATGTTTTTATTGTTGTTGGCTGATAAAGCCAAGTACAATGTATAAACACTGTAGAAAAAGTAGAAAACAAAAAGATAGAAAATCATCTCCAAATATTTAGGCTCACATAGGAACTTATGTGAACTCTTTACTTGGTGATGATAACTTTATCAAAACAATACCCCCATACTATTTTTAATTAGGACCATTATAAAGAGGAAGGGGGGTGGACGGCATAGTAAGAGGCATATTAGCCCCATAAGGAGGGGGATTAGCCCCATAAGGAAGCGGATCAGCCCCATAAGGAGGGGGTGGTCCAAGTCTTGTCCCAGTATCTGGTGATGAACTCCTTTTGACAGCCTTATCTAGAAAAGATATAAAAAATAAAAAAAGATAGTTAGTGACAAAAATAAAAGCAATAAGCATATATACAAGCATGTAAATCTAGATATGCATCATAATTTGTTCAACTTACAGCAGCATCGAATTGCAAATGGTAAAATAATGATTACCAGCACACAAAAAATCATCAAAAGCACAAAAATAATATTTGTAACCATATTGAGAGAGAATATATATATATATATGTGTGTGTGTATATAGAAATGGTAATGAAAGACAGTTAAAAAAAATAGAAAAATGGAAAAATAGAAAAAGGAAAAACAAAAACTTTTAAAATATTGCATTGTTTGGTATTATATTTATACCTTTTTGCATCTCATTTTTTCATTTTATTTGTGTATGGATGTGAGTGATAATTAATGAAGAGTTGCCATTTACTAATAAATTGTGTTCACCCATTTGGCCCAATCACCAGCCATTTGATAAGAAACTCCAAATGCCTCAGTGGCAACAGAACCAAATCACCAAAATCAAAAGCTTTGGCTTATTCAAATAAAAAGAATCATCGTTTGTTTTATTCCTATACTCAAAAGCCTTATGCCATTTCAGAAAATAGTATGAGGGGAAATCAAGCCATATTGTATAGCCATCATAT
>JANBPU010000208.1:0-28159 GCA_027575805.1 Mycoemilia scoparia | reverse complement strand
AAAACTACTACTAAGATAATAAACTATACTAAATTATGGGTTAAACAATAGAATATGGAATAATAAACTATTCCAGTAGATATGATCAAATCCCTTTAGATGCAAGGGATAGAGATATCTTCTCTCTGCATACACCCCTTAGTTTGATGCAAATGACTCATCTTCCCATGGATTGGGCTAACTCCGTAGGGATATTCCAAAGGATTATGACCAAAGTTTTCACCAAATGGATACCAAAGACAGTCCTGATTTATATGGATGATGGTATTATTCTAGGACCGTTGACCTCAGAGACAGAGTGTTACATGACAATGAAATTAATCTTACCCATAAGTCTAAATGGAATAAGATGGGAATAGTTATTTGATAGTATTTACTATTTCTTTTTAGTTCTGGGTTAGAGTTTTTAGGTTTTATTATTTTATTATAATTCTTAAATATTCTTATACATACTTTACGCAATTCTTATGTAAAACAGAGGATACCAATGCAGTAGATGAGAATGGGATATGTTTGGTAGTAAAGGATCATGCTAGAGATTTGGTACAAGTACTATATACTCTTATTGATGCAGGTCTTACTATTAGTGCTAAGAAAACATTCATCGGAATGAGAGAGATAGCATTACTTGGATATCTCTGTACCCCAGAAGGCAGAAAACCATTGCCAGAGACAGTAAGAAAGATCTGTGATTGGTCCATACCAAAGAATAAGACTGAGATCTGTAGTTTCGTATTGACTAGTGCATTCTTCCATTGTTGGATTGATAGTTTTGCTACAATAGCTGCTCCTCTATATGATGTCTTAAAGAAAGATGTAGATTACTATTGGGATGATGAACAGCAGACTGCCTTTGATAAGTTAAAGGATGTGCTTGAATCAGCTCTGGTCTTACAGTCCCCACAATATGATTGGCTAAAGTTTAGTATAGACCCCCCAAGAAAACCCATAATAATATTACCAAATTTTGGATAAAAATTGATATTCTTATTATGGGTTTATAATTTTAAAATTGTAAAATGATGTCAAAAATGGCCTTTATAAGGTCTTTAGAGCTTTAATAGACCCCAAAAATGGTTAGAGGTTAGGGTTAGGGTTAGAAGGGTTCGGGTTTGGGTATAGATTATATTATTTAAAAGCTAAATTATTATTTATTATAATATAAGATTATATAATAATACATACCTACCCTTTAACCCTACCTAACCTTTTAACTACTAATTACCCTTACCCTAACCCTTCTAACCTCTAACCTCTAACCTTTTTGATTATGCTTTACATAATAATTTGTTGTGAAAACAATTAAAATATTAATAAAAGGCATAATAATCAATAATTAGAGCAAATTTGAAGATGAAAATGCTATATTATGGGTCATTGGAAATTTAAAAAACTACTAATATTATTATGGGTTTTCTTGGGGGGGTCTATACTAAACTTTAGCCGTTTATTAAGTGAGTCAAATATGAGAAATAAGTAAACAAGGTTATATTAAACTAAGAGTTATGGGTTAAGTTTATTTAGAATATTTATGTAACAGTAATAGTTTTATGCATGATCTGTACTTGCATATAAATCAGTTGGAAACTGCAGAGTCACTGCTCAAGAAGGCTATTGTACTGGCCAAAGACAAAGTCCAAAAACTGAAATGGATGAACTGAGCATGCATAATGGCAAAGGAGCCATTTGATAGCAAAGATGGGAAGGAGAATAAAGTACAACCTGCTAAGTATCACTGTAATGAGGACAATTGTTATAGTTAGCATTCAACTATATATTCATTTCACCCATAAGTTTATTAGCTTTAATAGGTCTTTATTAGAAACAGTAATTGACTTAAAATAAAACAGCAGCTTTTTCTCTAGCTTTCAATAGACATACTAACTATTTATTTTGATCTATTATAACAATAGTACTGGATTGAATAAGCAATTGACAAATAAAGATCCTATTGCTGAAATGACTGCCCAGATATCAAGATTGGCCCTACTTATCAAGAACAAGACAGTTATGAATAGTCAAGATAATAACACAATCATTAAGAGAATAAACTGTTATTATTGTGGTGAATTAAACCACATCATGTGTCAATGTAGAAGATTAGACCAAGACATCTATGAAGGAAAAGTTGTTCGCAAAGATGGAGTCCTATGCTTCCTCTCAAATGGATACAGACTAAAGCCAATGGATAGATCCCATTACCTTTGTTCTGCTGTCCTGGACACTGAGGGTAAGAAGCAACAAGTGAATTGTATTGAAGCTGCTACTATTGACCAAATCGAAGAAGCTGATGTTGACACTGCCAAGAAGAGAAGATATGAACCTATAGAACAAGATAACTGTGGAATACCTATAGTTAAGAAAGCCAGAGTACAAACTGACCAACTGATAACTACTCCTATGACAAATGAGCCAATTACTAAGGATGAACCTATGAAAGGTACTAAGAATAAGCCTGCCTACTGCATTAGGTCTGCTATAGAAGAACCACCACTCTTAGTTCATATACAGGAGGCTATGGAGCAAGCAACGATCAGTATGCCTGTATACCGATTCCTTGGGATGAGCAAGGAAGGACATCACTTTATGCATTCTATTATAACCCGCAAATGCTTAGCAAACACTGATGTAGCTGAGACCCATGACAACCGAGTTATAGTAGAGCCTACTGTGGAGACTGCTAACTATCAAATGTCTAGATCTAAAGACCTATATTCGATTAAAGCAGTATGAGTACAAGCTACAGTTAATGGAGAGCCTGTAGTTGTAGTCATCAATCCAGGATCTGAACTGAATCTCGCTAACTACCTATGGCTATGTGAAACTGGATACCAAGTTGAAGCAGATCTAACTATGGTTATGATAGGAGCTACTAACCACAGACAAGCTGGAAATGGAGTAGCATGGAATGTTAACATTCATTTCAGAAAGGCCTCTTTCACAACTACAGTGATGGCTATAGAGAACTTCAAGTATGATCTTCTTCTGGGCCTACCTTTCCTGGAACAAGCTGACTGGACTGTATGCAAGCTTCCCAATGGTAAACGAGTTTATAGGATTTCTAATAGTAACCAGATGATCTACTTCAAAACCACTTATAACAAGAACTACCAAGATGTCAATGTGATAGAAATCCTAGATAAAAATATCCCTGATGGATATTACCATGTTAACCTGGTTACTCATGAATATCTCCTACACTGTGATGCAGCCAAGTACAAGCCAGTAGGGAAGAAAGTTCACCCTGTTAATGTGCCCCTACCAGAAGAACACCAACTCAAGATACCTACTCCTGAAAGGGTAGAATCTGAAAACTAACAATTAACTCCTGAACAACTAGATTCATTACATATTAGAGATAGATGGTTAAGTGAGAAAGAAGAAGAATACTTTTGAAAGGCAATGATGGCAGTTCAATATGTCTTTGCTTTTGAGGATTCAGAGATGGGGCTCTTGAAACCTGAAATAGCACCACTGATTCATGTCCTGACTGTTCCTCATGAATTATGGAATTACAAACCTTTCCCAATACCAAGATCACTCTACAACCAAGTTATTGAACTACTTAGACAGAAGTTAGATGCTGGGGTACTGGAACCATGTATAGGACCTTATGCAAATAGATGGTTTATGATAGAGAAGAAGGATAAGATGAAGCTATGATTTATACAAGATATGCAACCAGTCAATGCTGTGACTATAAAGAATGTGGACAGACCTCTGAATGCTGATGAAATCACTGAGGATGCTAGTGGGAGAATATTACTGACTATTTTTGATTTATACTTAGGATATGACCAACTACTAGTAGAATGTGTAGAGCTTTCTGCAGGAACAGAACCTGCATCACTCCTTATATTAGAAGGCTTATTAACAGACATGACAAGATGAGGAAGGGGGATAAATAGTAATATGTTTAGGGGATTTTAGGATTTTATATATTTTTAGGGATTTTTTAGTATAGATAAAGATATAAAGGGAAATAAGGGAAAGAAATAAGGAAAGATTAGGAGAAAGCAGGGGAAACAGCAGCAGGATTCAGCATATCCTGGACAGAATATAACAGCAGGGATATTGGGAATATTTTATTGAAAGGAAAAACTTCTGTATGTTGTTGTTAAACTAAGAAAATGTGGGCAATACCCAGCATTTAGGAAAAATAAGAATTATGGGAAGGCAATATAAAACTGCCTGTCTAGCCAAAGGAAACTGGCTATCATCATAAGATAAAAAATAGAAAGATAAAATAATAATAGTAGAGGACAAAAGGGGAGTTGTTAATCATTGTCTTATACAAAAAGGGAAAGGGGAATCATTGTCATAATAAGCCTCATAGGAAGGCAGTGAAATTGTGATTGGTGGCTATTTTCACAAAATAGCACCACAGTAATGTCATGAAAATCTCCATTTTTATACCCACTGATCAATTTTATAGATATACAACAGATATTGTTTATTTTCTTTATACCTTTATCTTTGTGCTTTGGCACTACAGCAAAAACCACTACATCTCAGACATAGAATTTTCATCTGAGACATAGGTGACAGACCAGGGTCGTCCGGGATGAGCCTCAACTGTTCTGGAAAAGTTGTTGCTGAAAGACTTTTGTCCTGAACGGTTAAGAATCATTCAGAACAGTAAAGGAGGGAAAAGCACAAGGGTGCGTGAATAGCAGAACAAAATATCGTTCAGGATGAATCTGAACGGGGATAGGGAATATGACTAAAGATTGTCAAATAGAAATCGTCCGGAATGACAATGGACAGTAAAGAATGATTTTATATAGAAAACAATAGGGTTTAACTATAACTCTTCAAATCCTTTCAACCACAACTTTAATTTTAAATAAATAAAAGTATGATTTTATAAAAGGTAATGAAGATAGGGAAACTCTCCATTAAACTAAACTAAACTAATAAAGGATAAGTGAGGAATGTAATCCTCAGATCATAATCCTGATTGATTCAGAATCACTCTGATCAACTGAAAGTTGTTCAGGGCGATCCTGAATCGTTCAGGATGGAATAATCCCATCTGGGATCATTCAGGGTGGACTATGTAGGCTACGGCCCAACATCACCCCCTTCCTTAACGGAAACCTTGGCGTTAGGTGGAGCTTTCCACGGTACTTGCTTCACTACCACTGTCTTCTTCTTCATTATCGTCATCATTTTCATCTTCTTCATTATTATCAATGGCTTCTTCCTCTTCATTTTCATCCTTGCTTTCTTCCTCTTCATTTTCATTATCGGCTTCTTCTTCTACCATTTCTTCAACTGGGGGAGCCGTTGGTGGTACACGCGTACTGCTTGACCATTGTTCACTTCTCAAGGGTTTGATCATACGGTCAATCCTGTTTATGAGGTCCAATTCATGTTGTTTAGCGCATACCAACCTTCTGTTCCGAAAGGCCCTTGCCACCCATTGTATAATACGGTATTCTTGGGTGCCGTCAAACGAGGGGTGTCGTCGACCCCATGCCCTAATTACCAGATCTAGGTCGATGTTCCTCAAGATGCTGAAAGGGTTATGCGAGCGCTCTGATCCAAAATCGTTCAGGACGATTGGCCTCGCTTCCGAAAGCGTCGTTGAGAAATCCCCAAGGTTTATGCATATCTGTTGGCAGTTGTCGCGGTACACCTCGCCATAGCGTGCTCTGTCTTGACAGCGTAACGTCTGTTGGCATTTCCCTGCTGGAGGAGGGGAATTCGCTAGCTGGTCGAACCATTCTTCTTTCGCTGAGTTGTAGGGACTCTCTTTCTTTGGGTCACCTTGTGGTTTGACGCCTCTAGGTGGGGCTAACTCGCTGAGTGTAGCAGACACTTCCGTTGATTCAGTTCCAGGCAATGGTTCTTTATTTTCCTCTATTTGGGTCTTAGAGGTACTGGCCACTTGCGACAACGTACTCGGTTCCAGTTCCTTCCGCTTCTTTCTGGTCGATGTGTGACATTTCGGTGGTTCTTGGGGTTCTTTCCCCTTCCCTTTGCGTGACTTCTTTGGCGGCATTGGTGACAGAAAACAAGTTGGGAAATAAAGAATGTTTACCTTATTTATTCTGGGCATGGTCCTTTTATAACTGTCCAGGATGGATTTATCTGGGAATGCATCGATGTTTTCCCATGTGTCGTCATCTGAGCCATATCCATGCCAATGGATGAGGAATTCTTCTTTGCCGTCAATAGTACGGCTCGCTTTGATATAATCTATTTCATAGTGATCTTTTAACAGTGTCGGTTTGTGGTCCAGTGCCACTAGCTGTGACAATGCGTATTTGCAAGGTAGTAGCTCACCCCCCTCCGAGCGCAGAATATAGGAGCTGCCCATAGTGATGCGATCCACAGTGAAAGGGCCGTCAAACTGAGGCAGATTGCAGTGAGGCTTAGGAAATATGTGAGCCAAGACGGTATCACCCACTGATAAATTCAACAGCGCTTTAGCATTGTCAAAGCGCCTCTTGGCCTCAAACTGGTAATCAGAAAGGTATTTAGCGATGGAAGCGTGGATGATGAGGTCACGGAATTTGCACAGGAGCGCCAGATCAATCGACGGGACTGGTTCAGAACCAGAAAAATCCAGCGGGAAATTGAATGAATGGCCAAACATCGCCATTGCAGGGTCCATGCTGATGGCGTTAGAGAACTTGGCATTGATGGAGAATTGGACAAGGGGGAAATGGAGGTCCCATTCTGTCAGTGAACCATCAGTGAGTTTCCGAAGTTGTTGTTTGACCGTTTGAACATGGCATTCAGCAAGACCATTACCGCGTGGATGGTAGGGTGTCAAAAACCTGTGAGCGATGCCGTAATTCTTACCTAGATGAGCGAGGGTGTCATTCTTGAACTCTAAACCGTTGTCAGATTGGATGACTTTGGGAAACCCATAGCTACAGAATATCTTAACCAATGCGTAGGTAACTTCGGCTGCTGACTTATTGGCCAATGGCAGTAAAAAGATGAAGTGGGTACACACGTCAATGACGACCAGGATGTAATGGTTCCCACTCTCAGTCATTCTGAGCGGTCCAGCAAGATCGATTGCAATGTGATCCATGGGCATGCTAGCCACAATGGGTTGTAGAGGCGCATAGTGAGTCTTGCGAGGATTGAAAGCATGGCAGGCAGGACAGTCTTTGATAAATTGTTCAGCATCCTTACATAGGGAGGGCCAGTTGAATCCTTGCTATCTGATAGACGATACCAATGTCTTAGCGCCAAAGTGACCCAGTATATGACTATTCGTTAGTAGCGATAAGTGTTCCTTCTCGTTCAGGACAGTCTTGGTCGGTTGCAATGCGTCAGATTCAGTCGTTAAGCGTTTAATGCTCTTGTCAGGTCTGTGTGAGAGGACGTCCGGAACAATATTATCTAGTCCAGGACAATGTATTATGTCAAAATTATATTCCTGTAGGACTAGGTACCAGCGTATCAGCATAGGACTGAGTTCTTTCCGTGAGCGTAACCATATCAGAGCAGCATGATCAGTATATACTGTGAATTTATGACCGTAGATGTATTGGTGAAATTTGGTTAACGCAAAAACTATTGCCAATAATTCACATTGAGAAACAGTATAATTCCGTTGAGCCTTGCTGAGCGACTTGGCTTGGAAAGATAGGTAGATGATCTTGTCGTCCTTGGTGATTTGGTAGAGTACCGCACCAATACCTGTATCAGACGCGTCTGTTGCGATATGGAATAGTAGATTATGATCCGGGAAGAACAAGGGAAATGCGTCCAACGCTGCTAATTTCAACTCGTTGAACGCCTGACGGAGTTCCGTGGTATCTGGGATGGGAGTATTTCGCTTACCCTCATGGTACTTATCTAGAGGTGCAGATAATGATGCTATCTTGGGGATGTGTTCCCTTATGTAATTAATGGTGCCTAGGAAAGCGCGTAGCTCGTGTTTATTTGACGGGTACGGCCAGTTTCTGAAAGCTTCAAGACGCTTATCGTCTACCCAGTATTGTTTACCGTTGACGAGGAATCCTAGTAGTTTAACCGACTTCATAGCAAAGCGGCATTTATCTACATTCAGGATGAGATTGGCCAAGTTGAGACGATTTATAACGTCCCTGACATGTTCGATGTGATCTTCGATGGTATGAGAGAATATCACAATATCGTCGATGTATGCTCTTGCGTTCTTGTTATTCCATAGCAGACAGGAAATAACCCGTTGGAATATATTGGGAAGGTTCTTGAGACCAAAGGGAGCTCTGACGTAGACATAGTGTTCACTGCGCCATGAAAATGCCGTCTTTTCTTGGTCCTCCTCAGTAACAAGGAATCTGTGATATGCCTTCGTCAAGTCTAGCATGGTGAAGTAGGTGTATCCCGCTAAATTATTGAAAATATCCCTTGGTATCGGTAACGGAAAATTATCATCCAGGGTGATAAGATTCAGGGCTCGGTAATCGATGACGGGTCTTTTCAAAATGTACGCCTCAGTATGATCCTTCTTAGGAACGAGGAAAATCATCGAGTTGAATCTCGTTCCGGTCAGTGCCAGTTTGATAAATCTGGATTTCAACAGAGATTCTATCTCCTTATCGACCAGCTTTGCTGTTTCTTCTGGGAAAGGTAGTTGTCGACGGAAAACAGGTTCATCAGTAATGGTGGGAATCCTTACCAATGCTTCTTCTATCGGACAAGGTAAGTCTGGATCTATCTCTTGATTGCTTTTTATCTCAACAGCTAGAACAACAAGGAAATGTTTACAGTGTTTGCTGTCGTCTTCAGCCTGTTCAGTGAAGTTGTTGTTCTCATTTATGTGGTTATGCCCTGGCAGGGTGAGAAGGGCCCTTGTGAATCGTTCAATACCATATCGAATTAATACATCTCAACCGATTAGTATTGGAGGTTCCATTTCTCCAGGTAGTATTTCTGCCATTAGGGACAGTTTGAATTCGCCGCAAACGATTCTAATCTTAATTTGTCCTATACGGTCTTTCTTTAACGAGTCAATACCAAATTGTATTTGCCCTGTACTCTGGGTAATAGTACCTTCTAGTTTATCGGCTAGGGATTTAGGTATGCTTGTCATGGAGGCTCCTGTATCTAACTCGGCATATGTATCGATGAGGCCTTCCTTGGTTTCGATGGCTAATGGTACTGTCCATGGGTTGATTTCCCTTGACATGCCGATGATAGAGATCTTTTTGATAATCGGTTCTTCTTCGTCGGCGTCTTCGAAGGATTCTTCTTCAGCGGATACCCAATCCACTTCTTCTACTTCTGACTTATTCGCAACGATTTCTTCCGGTTCGGGTTCCGGTTCGCGAGGGTATTCTATCTTCTTGATGGCCCTGGGAGTGAACGGTCTCTTGTTAGGTCCACCTGGGGATGGTGTCATACGGTGTTTACCAGGAGTATCCAATAGCATTGGTCGTGAAGGAGTTGGAGGTAGTCGTCTTGGCAAGTCGGTATTGAAGGGACTAATATTGGAACGTCCAAAATAACTCGTGTTCGTTCTGGACGAATTATTATCGATCCGGTCATTGGGATTATAATGGTTTACACAGGTTGAACCAAAGGATACTTGTCTTTGCAGTTCCTTCTTCGGTCTAGTCGTGTCTTCCACGCCTTGAATTCTGCAGAATACCTTGTACTCTGTCTGAGCGATGGTGTACAACAACCTGATATTGGGAGGGTCTTCCCTACACACTTCGGTATTCATGAGGATAAGTCTGCATAATTCTTTCAGTAGCAAGTCGTAAAAGATATTTAGCAGGAGTTCTTGCTTATCATCATTCTGACCTGCTCTCTTCCTTAGGCAGTCAAACTCGTAGGTGTAGCTGGTGATATTATCAGAACAGGGGTTAAAACGCATCTTTTGAAGCTCGGCGAAATGTGCCCCTTCATTCTGGATGGGCATGAATACCTCCAGGAACAGTTCCTTCAATTGGCGCCAATTTTCAGGGATGGTCTGGTTCTCGGCACAGTCCTCCAAACTGAGGACATCGTCGTCCAACATACGGGCTGGCAGCCACAGGGATCCCTATCTCTCAATGTCAATACCGTGACATTTGAGGACTCTTTCAAATAAGCGGAGGAACACCTCAGGGTTGGCATAGTGATTCTCCTTGTCCACTTCGTTAAGGGGACGGAAGGATGGAAGGTCGTTTGGTACCCTTAGTACTGGTTCAGGTGTGTTCTGAACGACTCGGGATGGCTGATTACTGTTCAGGTTGAAGTGGGGTGGACTCGGCCACTCTCTAGCAGGAGTGTTCAGCATGGACTGATGAGTTCTCATACCGATGACTACAGGAGTACTGGGGAAAGAACAGAGGTTCTTGTTGCTAGGACCAGCTCTTCCAGCAGGGGTCGTAGTGTCCAATAGTCCAGGCAAGCCTGCACTTTGCAGACGGTGTTGCCTTAGGACATTGGTAACGTATTCATTTAACACGTTGTGGTCATTTTCGAGCTTTTCAAAACGACTCTCCGTTTTTTTTTCGAGCTCAATGAGCTTTGCCATGATGTCGGCTAAGGTGGGCTCAGGTGCCTAGGGTGTCTTCTGTTGAGACATGGGTGAAAAAGTTTCTCAAGATAAAAAGAGATAAGGGGAAAAGTCTTTCAGGGGAGGTAAAAGGAAAAAATGACAGACCAGGGTCGTCCGGGACGAGCCTCAACTGTTCTGGAAAAGTTGTTGCTGAAAGACTTTCGTCCTGAATGGTTAAGAATCGTTCAGAACGGTAAAGGAGGGAAAAGCACAAGGGTGCATGAATAGCAGAACAAAATATCGTTCAGGATGAATCTGAACGGGGATAGGGAATATGACTAAAGATTGTCAAATAGAAATCGTCCGGAATGACAATGGACAGTAAAGAATGATTTTATATAGAAAACAATAGGGTTTAACTATAACTCTTCAAATCCTTTCAACCACAACTTTAATTTTAAATAAATAAAAGTATGATTTTATAAAAGGTAATGAAGATAGGGAAACTCTCCATTAAACTAAACTAAACTAATAAAGGATAAGTGAGGAATGTAATCCTCAGATCATAATCCTGATTGATTCAGAATCACTCTAATCAACTGAAAGTTGTTCAGGGTGATCCTGAATCGTTCAGGACGAAATAATCCCATCTGGGATCATTCAGGGCAGACCATGTGGGCTATGGCCCAACAGTAGGATTCCATTCTACGTCAAAATAGAATGGATGTAGTATTGATCTATGTCTGAAACATAATTACTTCATTTGAGATATAGTCATATTGATGATATTAAATGTTACTATTGGTACCATTATTGTGATTATAGATATACTTGATCATTGATTGATTTGATGATTTTATTTAAAATAAGCTATGATAAAAACTAAAATGATGAAAAAATGCTATTCACATCTTTCTTCTTTGCATGCATTTTGAGAATTAACTGTATTGTTTGCATTAATAGGAATAGTAACTAGTATCATGTCATTGTTCAGATTGATAGACCAGGGTCATCTGGGATGAACCTCAACTGTTCTGAAGTTGTTTTCTGAAAAACTTTTGTTCTGAATGGTCAGGAATCATTCAGAATGGGAGGAAAGGGCAAAGCACAAGGGTGCATAAATAGCAGAATGAAATGGGATTGTTCAGAATGATTCTGAATGAGGGGAAAAGAATGTGATAAAGGAATATCAGGTAGGAATCGTCAAGAATGATAATGGACAGAGGGGAATAATTCAAGATAAATAATAACTTATAAACTATAGCTCTTCAAATCCTTTCAACCACAACTTTATTCTTAAATAAATAAAAGTATGATTATATAAAAGATAATGAAGATAGATAAACTCTTCATTGAACTAAACTAAACTATTAAAAGGAAAGTAAGGATTAGAATCCTTATGTCAGAATTCCGGTTGATCCAGGATCATTCTGATTAACTGAAAGTTAATTAGAATGACTCTGGATCATTCAGGATGAATCAATTTCATTCATAACTGTTAGCAGCGGATAATGTAGGCTATGGCCTAACAAGTGTGACAAGTCTAAGTCCATACCCTTTGATTATCATACTAAAAGGCTATTCTGAAGCCAACATTGGCTTCAGAGTGTGGATATTATAGATAAAGTATATAAAGGGAACCCATAACCCTTCACAGTTAGTCTTGATTTGTCAAGTTTACTGCTTCTCTCATTCTACCATTCTATCCATTGAGACTCCTTTGCAATATGCCCTGCAATCTTCTTGGCTTCATTGATGAGTTCTGCAAAGGTAGTATCCTGGTTGGCCTTCTTAGCTAGCTCTGTTGCTATCTTGTTACTAACAAATTTTAACAACCTATAACACTTCAGATCATTGAACTACAATATTGCATTCATAAAGGCTTTCAGTATCTCTAACTGCTTCTCTCCTCCTTTCTTGTCTAGTGGCTTTGCCAGTTCCTTCTCTGCTATCTCATCAGCATTCCTTTCAACCACATCATCAGTAGCGTAAAATTTGATAAACTTCACAATAGTCAGGTCCCATTTCTTTCTACATACTTGATAACATATCTGTAAGAGATGACTTTGGCTCTCATCTAGGAACCCTTTCAAGTAAGTAATACAATTTTCCTCTCTTACATTCATTGCCTTTGTTTAAGACTCAAACTAATCTATATGTTGGGCCATAGCCCACATGGTCCGCCCTGAATGATTCCAGATAGAATCATCTCATCCTGAACGATTCAGGATCACCCTGAACAACTTTCAGTTGATCAGAGTGATTCTGAATCAATCATGATTATAATCTGAGGACTACATTCCTCATTTACCTTTTATTAGTTTAGTTTAGTTCAATGAAGAGTTTCACTATCTTCATTTTACCTTTTATATAATCATACTTTTATTTAGTTAAAAATAAAGTTGTGGTTGAAAGGATTTAAAGAGTTATAGTTGAATCTTATTATTTCCTATTTAAAATCATTCCTTCCTGTCCATTGTCATTCCAGACAATTTCTATTTAACAATCTTTATTCACATTCCCTTCCCCGTTCAGATTCACCCTGAATGATATTCTTATTCTGTTATTCACGCACCCTTGTGCTTTTCCCTTATCCCTGTTCTGAACAATTCTTAACCATTCTGAACGAAAGTCTTTTCAGTGACAACTTATCCAGGACAGTTGAGGCTCATCCAAGACGACCCTAGTCTGTCACTATAAATAGATGAACATAGCTACTATCAAAAAGTTGAGGTGGGGAAGCATAAAAGGAGTAGTAACAAGAACCTTGCATTGGGCACCATTGAAATACCTACTCTGATAGCCTTTTGTCTGGGCAACCTATGGGGGAGAGTGTGGAGTGTAAAATAATATATACAATAAACAAGTCTTTGAGAATCCTTATATTAAAATATACATCAAAAAAATACTCCAAAGTTACTATTAAAATGATAAAAGTAAGCTATTGTTATCAAAACCAGAAAAAGGGGTAATTATGGGTAATAATATAAAAATGATGATGTAATAATACAACTGAGAAGCCTCCTGCTGCATAGTACTTTCCTTTTTATCTATAGGTGATACTTTATTTAAGATAATAAAATAATAAATGTCAAATTTCAATCATGAAGCAAAAGTCTCCAAAATTTTTACCTATTAGATTTTTATCAGCCCTGGGAAGGTAGTCCACCATCACTACTTTCAAATCAGGTAATTAGATTCCCAGGGAGATTAACCCATCTGCCCTGCACACACACCTTTTGTGATCAGATCACCCATTTACACAGATCATAGTAAATTTCACTACATATACAAATGTTGTTATTTTTTTCCCTTTATATAGCAGTTTTTTAAATTTTGCACCGTGATTTAATTTGGGTTCCATGGTCTAATGGTTATGACACGAGACTCTGAATCTCGTAATCCGGGTTCGATTCCCGGTGGGACCTTAGCTTTTTGCTCATTAAAAGAACTTGTACAATCATTTTTCGTTTACTCACATTTTTATAGCACCCTTCTATTTAATTTCCATTATTTAATGTGTTGCTTTTATTTCGAGTTCTTTCATAATACCAGATTTACCATGTTCTCTATTCATACTGAGGGAGCAAATCATTTGAGACAGTTTCTAATGAGTAGATAGATTACTTTATGAGCAACACATTCACATTTGCTATATCTTTTCCTTTTCAATGCTTGTCGTAAATTATTTACGTACCACTCCTATTTTAATTAACAATAATTTGTGCGGTATATCCAAACAACCCCGCACAACAATAACTCTTTCCATGTAGCCAACTTGTCGTTTCATAACTTGGAAAGTTGATCTGCACAAGTTGCCATCCTGAGTTTACATTTTATTAGAGACTGCTACAGTATTTAATAACCCACATGTGGAACGTTACTGCTAACATAATACTGCATAAAGTAATCAATTTTATGCACATACATAGGCAAATGCAACACATTTAAAAATTTATAGTCGAATTAGCAAAATATTAAACAAGAGCAATCACAAAAAGATGTATGATTATATAATTATAAGCCACCACATGGTTTATAAACATACCTCACTCTCCCCGCAACTAAAATTTGAAACATTGGCATTACGTTATAATTGAGTGTGATTATGCAACTTTAAACGCATATGCCAAAAGCTTCAAAAACAAATTAAATAAAAGTTATATAACCAGAATTATTGACAGAGGTTAAAAAGGCAATTAGATCGCTTGTATTTACTGGAATGAAAGTTTGGGCATTGGTTATATATAGCGGATAGCATATATACTACCATGTGGCTGTAATTTGTGATGGTATGATAGCGTCCATATGGTCAAATCTAACGCTCAACCAAACAGAACTGACAAATATTGCTGCTATTTTATATGTGTGAAACGCCAAATTCTTGACGCAGGTGGTTATTTTTTGATAGAGAAATCAAGTATATTATTATATGTACGAAAATTTGAACCTGACGATTATATAAAGATCATGATCTGGCTACAGTTCTTTTTCAACATGACGAATACTCACCCTAGATCCTTTTCTAATCACTAAATTTACGCTTAATAACATAAAGGACAGCAACAACCACTGTCAACAAAACCGTCAACAGTCAGTGAAAATAGGATATCCTTGATTGAAATGAAGTTCCTGTCCCTAATATTCGCAGTTGCTGCAACATCAGCATCTCTAGGTTGCCTCTCGGATGGTCGCTTTCTAAACTTTGGAAAAGCCGAAAACCAAAACAATAATAAGCAGCAAGGCCTTGAGAAAAGACAAATCACAACTACGGTCTTTCCCGTCACCACTGTGGTCAATGTTATCCCAACCGCCTTTTTGACTGTTACTCGACCTCCAGTCATTGTGACATTCAGGCCCACGCCAACTCAGCCCTCTGTTATACCACCGGCCAGTAGCAGCTCTCGAGCTATTGTAACTAGTGGACCCCCACTACCATCTGAAAGTCTTAGCTCTTCCTCAGTTGCAGCAAGATCTTCCGAGTCGTTTGTATCTGCAAGCGCAGTTCTTGCTTCGGAGTCTGAAAGGAGTTTCAGCCAATCTTCGGCTAGCTTTATTTCTGCCAGCTTGGCAAACCGTGATCCACGTATTATTAGCTCGGAATCTTCACTCTCAGTTTATCAGAGGTCTACTTCATCTGAAGCTGCCTACACTGCATCTACAGCCTCAGCATATCAGAGATCTACTTCGTCCGAAGCTGCTTACACTGCATCTACAGCCTCAGCATATCAAAGATCTACTTCGTCCGAAGCTGCTTACACTGCATCTACAGCCTCAGCTGCATCAGCCGCGTCGGTTGCCTCTGAAGCTGCTTACACGGCATCTACAGCTTCAGTTTATCAGAGGTCTACTTCATCTGAAGCCGCTTATACTGCATCTACAGCCTCAGCCGCGTCGGTTGCCTCTGAAGCTGCCTACACAGCATCTACAGCTTCAGCGGAATCTGCATCTTCAGAATCTGCCTTCAGACTTACAGCCCGTCCAAATCCATAAACTATATTAACGAACATGGAGGCACTACTTCACAACATCCAGAGATTACTGTGAAGTGAATTCTATTTCATCTTTGTCCAGAATTCCTTTAAACTATATTCCAGGCCAGTTCTCATTGTTGTCCGTGGGTTTGGGCTCCCTCTTCATATACCATCAATAACATATTAACCCCATACATTTTTAATTTGTTTATACATGAATCATCCGGTCTTTTAAAGCTCATGTTAACATTTTTTCAATAATCCCAGATAATATTAAATAATAATAACAATAATAATAATAATCGTACATTTAAATGTTTATTTGTTTAATTTGGTCAATTTTTGAAAGGCTTTGGGCAAAATGGGTCTCCGAGAGTAATTGCATATAAAATAGCTGATGATTGGGCCAAAATCTGATGAGGTCCCATTTCTGCCTACTACCATAGATTCGATCATTAGTGAAATCTTGCCATATGGTCAATAATTTTTGAAGGGTGAGAGTTTACTAGTAAAACTGGACATTCATTTGGCTGTGATTCCCCTATAATCACTGATCCCCAAAATTCACCCTTCAAAAATTATGATCCATATGGTGATGTATCAAATGTAGTTTTTTAAACATTCTAATTTATTAATATTATAAAAGTATAATAAAGATAAAAAAATAGTTTGAATAAATTCTTACAAGTAAATGCTCTTACTACTAAATCTGGTACTTTTGCCACTATTACTTCTTATACTGCTGCTAATGCCACTACTACCACCACCACGAGTGCCAGAGCTCCCGCCATGGAATAACCATCTGAAAAATCTAGACTTTTTAGCTACCCATTCCCAGAATTCATCCATGCCCGGATTAAACATGAAGGCCACGAAATTCAGTACTCCCTGCATAGCAACAAGCATTGCGTTGGCGGTATATGAATAAGGCCTGATGGCAAAACTATCGATAACAATAGTGTAGGTCCTGGTTATTATCGGAACAAGAGGGAACAGCATTACGCGGAGGATTGTTAGTTTTAGGTGGGTTCGATGCTGTTTGTTTGTTATTGACTGTGGTTGTGGCTGCAGTGGATAGTTGCCATAGCTGTGGTTGTAGTTGGAATTGTCGTGTTTTTTTGGCAGCTTTGAGCCTCTTCGCCATCTACTATGTTCATGTCTTTTTCCAGTTTTGGATTTGCCTTTAATTCCGAAACCTCGTTGATGCTGTTGGAGCTGGTTTTCGATTCTGTCTATAGTATTAGCATCGTTAATACTTTTGCTTTTTTTGCTTTGGTGATCGTCATCGCCAAACTGCTGATCAACTTCATTTGAGTTTGGTTCTTCGAACTGTGGTTTGAGTTGTAAACTTTGGCGTGGACTTTTTGATGTTGTCAAGTAGTAGCTGGGAGTATGGATTCCACTACCACCATCATCCTCTTGTCCTTGGGAGATGATCCCCATTTCTTCTTTTTCCAAACGAATCATATCTTCTAAACCAAATTTTCGATGGCTATTATCATTGTTATTCATCAGTTCTTGGTCTTGCTGATATTTGCTGTGCAAGTGGTTTCCAGACTTTTTACCAAGACTGAGTATACTTGATTTACTGTTCAGCGAATGTAACCTCTTTTTGGATATTGATGATGAAAGAGATAGCGATAGTCTTGGGCCATTTTCTATATTGTTGTTATTTCTACCAGAAACATGGCTGTTGTTGGAGTTGTCGTTTTCTGAATACAATAGTCCTGGGAATGTATGTTGGAATTGAGGCTGTGGCAAATTCTGCTGGTGTTCCTGGTCCTGTGTTTGGCGTGGCGGTATTTGATGTTCAATTAATAGCGCTTCTGTTGCAACAGTGTCTTTCCCTTTAGTATTATATATATGGCTAGTGTTTGAGAAATAGGTACCATCAACATTCTCACTACCTTGCGGATACTGATTCTGAGGGTAATATGCAGGATACTGTTGGTGATAATCTGGCAATATAGTGGCAGATGAATTTGGATAACTAAGCTGCTCAACGCTAAGTGGCTTAGTCCACCTCGACAACAAATACAGCTTGGCCACCAATATTGCACACACAATAATACAGTAGACCAGCGTGATAATCATCCAACTTAACACACAGCCCCAAATCAGCCCAGTCAATGTCTTTTCCGGAGCAAATGAAGCGATTAGTTGAACATCGGGTTCCCATGCCGTCATGATTTTGTACATAAAGGGTTGGGTCAGGGCTAGTGCCAATACAATACAAACTGTTTCATAGAATGGATTAAGCTTGGCTGCCCAATGAACCTTGCTATGGAGTACGGTTAGTTGTAGATGTAAAACGATGCAGCTGGTCAGGAACATGAAAACTAAGCCCGAGAAATATAGCATCCATTGGATTGCTCTTAATCCTTTATCTGAAAATGTGAGCATATGGATATGACAACTTTGGACGATCTTCAGGGTTGAATATATTATGTCAGATAGGGCGATCCAGGCAGATAGACGAAATGAAGGTTTTAGACCCATGTTGGGTTTGGAGATTACCATGGTTATTACCATGATGACTACGATGATCGAAAGGCATATGGAGATGGCGTTTATGGTTACGAAAGCGTATACTGCATTGCCAAGTTTGCTGTTGTAGAAAAGTTGGTCGCGGTGTTGGTAGCTTGTGGTTTGAGTTATGGAGTCGAGGCCAAGGAGTTGTAGTAGGTCGGGGTCTGTTCCTGGTAGACCCGAAAGGTCATTACCATTGTTGTTGCTGCTACTGCTTCTGGACATTTATGTGTGTAGGTGGTGGGTTATATATGGTTTACCCAGAATATTTTAAGGTACTATTATTACTATGTTGATGGCTGTGGAAGCTTGATATATCACCGAGTTAAAAAATAACACACCTTTAGTAATCGAGATGTGTGGGTGGCGGAATTTTAGATAAAAGAGATTAAAGTATATATAATAAATAAAGAAAAATGATAGAAAAATGAAAGAAAATAAAGAGACCATTATTCATAATCATCTGTTGTTCTCTAGAGTTTTTCTACCTAGAAAGGGACCGCCACTGTCATTTTACTCAGTTAGTTCATGGAATTTTCACACCCAGATGCAAACATAGGTATGATTGTTATTGCTTGCTGTGTGTCTTGAAGTTTTCTCACCACGCACTTTTTGTTTGATGTTTGCTCAAGGAAAGCCAGTCGTCTCCTGAATATTTTGTGTAACCACTATCTGCATTCATAGCGTATAGTGGGTTGGATCTCAAGTGACTTGATTGAAATCTGCTCGGATGCATTTAGCTGTTATTGTTTTGGTTTAAGTGATCTTCAGGGTCACAGAATTTTAACTCACAACAACTTTGGTTGGATATCAAGATATGTTTCTGGAAGGTAATAAACAAGATGATGTTATTTATAGCTTTGGTGTACTACTTCTGGTGCAGGGCACCTTCTAATCTTTAGTGATGTAGGGTTTCACAAAATGGACCTGGTGTACAATGAGTATATGATTGTTTGTGATCATCCAATACATCGTCGTTTTTGTACCTTTGAGTATGCTGAATTGACGAATGAAGTTAGGAAGAGAAAACAAATATAATATTTGAACTGTGTGTGTTTATAGATGATGTCAGATTGGATTTAAGTTAAGCGTAATAAAAGTATATGTTATGTGTGAATGAAAGAGAAGTGGATCGAAAGGCCCACCTCAACTATCACTTTTATAGAAGCCAGCCACCAACCTCAGAAACTAATGCTAGTTATCATCGAGTAAATGCTATGTACCTCTAACGATATTATCAATCATTTTATATGCGATACCTGCTCGTCAACACAGAGTTTAGAAGGCGTTTCATGAAGATCTTGTTACTTATGTGACTGAATAACATTTATTTGTATTTTGCTTTTGACAATTATTTTCATTGGAGTAATTATGAAATATATAGTATGGACTAGAAGATGGATGTCTTGAGCAAAGAATATAATAAAACTTTAGATTTTTATAAACAAGTATACACTAAAGCATATATATATATATATATATATATGTAACTAAATAATTGAGATATTCAATTGCTGTAGAGGAAATATCCATTAGAGACGATATCAAGATTTGAGTTTATTTTGTCATAATCATCATATTGTTTAATGATAACCTTCTCTTGACATTTCTTGAATAATCTGCGTCTTTTTTTGCTTCTTCTTTTTTAATGTTCCTTGTGTAAGAGGTATATCTCTACCACCATTGCATCTTTGGAAAGTTAGAATAAAGCTAAATTTAGTGGTGTTGGAGGATGTTAATACTAAACGTTCATGTTCCAAATATAGATGTTATTTAATTGTTATTACGAATAAAATACTAGTTGAATATAATGAGCCACAACCACCACAATGATAGCTATTAGATTATGACAATTTATTCTTAAAGAAAAAAGTAAAATTATTTTTGTTTAAAATTTTATAATGAAGAACCAAATGCCATTGCGTGATATTATTCATATTAATTTTGCAAATGAACTTTTTGGTGTTTATAAATCAAATTATAGACTATTAATAGAAACAATCTGATGACTCCAAAACTACCAGTGGCTAACTGCTAACCCATCGCAAAAATACTTTCACTTACAATCTCTTTTTAATATGAATTTAATCTGAATTTGTAGTAGTTGTAGTTGTAGTGGTAGTGGTAGTGGTAGTGTTTGTAAAGGATGATGTAGTTGTTCCAGCTCGTTTAATAAATAAACTGGTTTTACGTTTCTTGATCATTGCCTTTCTCCTTTTGCTTATTCTCTTCTTTAGGACCCTTCTAATTGTAGCTACAGCTGCAGCACCTTGTTTCTGAACAACTGCATTGTTGTTACTATTTGACGAGCCAGAATTAGCAGATGAGGATGATATGAACATTACTGCAACAAAGACAAAGATGGTAATAACAAACAGCTTAAACATTTTCCGTGACGAGTGTCAATTTATAATGTGATATTGACTGTTTAAAGTACTGTTAGAATAAAGAAAAGAAAAGAGAATTAAAATAGATATGTAGGGCTATGAGCCGTATAAATATATTTGGAGATATTATTTCCGTAACTTTATATATCCAATTCCTTGTGTCACTACTACATTATCAAAAAATTGGTTAGGGGTTAGAGTGTAGAAGCCTTTAGGGCCCTCGTTTACTGTCCTTTAGTTTATTGAATGTTAGTGCGAGTGAAGCTAATGTGCTGTAGATTCAGTATATATAATTGTAGTAGTATATCAATAGTGTGATTTATTTTTGTGCCATACATCTCAATAGTATCAATATGTGTGAGAGCATTGAAACGCTATTCTTGTACCATTACTGTTTAGATAAACTGTGGCTAGCTTTTAGATATTTTAAATAGTAATGGTGTGGGAAGTGATGATGATCCTGGATATGACTAAGGATTCAAGGTCAAGACGAAGACAACAATGATCCTGGATATGGAGAATAGTTTGGACTGGTGGCGATAGTAGGATACATTCAGGTTTGGCATTATGTGATTCCAAGTTTACAGGCCTACATTGGTTTTATATAAATTTTTGGGACTGCTAGCCATGACGTGTGTCTTGCCTGCAACCTACGTATCCCAACATCTTCGCCTTGAATCCATTCATAAGCGTTGGGAGCCATGTGACTCCAAAGAAGTGAGTAGGATTTTAATGCCCTACCAATTTAAATACTTGATAATGGTCATTGATGTATTGTGTGGAATGGCTTGAATCTGAATACGCTAAAAAATGGCCATGTTGATATTAATTGAGTGCTCTTGGTAAGGAGATTAATGTACCCAAAAACAGTTTCTAATTCTTCACTCTGTTTCAATGTTTGAACAAAATAGTTGTGGTTGTAAAAGTGAAGATACAATAATAAAATAGCGAAACCAGAGAAAAATAAATAACAGCAGAAACAACAAAATCATTTTCTAAAGACAAATACTTTTCCATGTTGTCTAGTTAAAGTTTTAGATAACATCAATAGCACTGCTTATTGTGCTCGATAAAGGTTGATTTGATAGATAATATACAAGGGGATCGATCACCTAAGAATAGGGAGATACGAGGTACAAAATGAAAAGGAATATAAGGAGGAGGAGGAGGGGGGAATGCAACAATAACAATAAAGGGAGTGTTACATTTGCTGGTGAGATTCTTGCAAAATATGCATGAGCCTCATCTTTTCATATTGCAATTTCCTTAGACGCAAAAGAAGGGCTTGGGACCGATCAAGTTTCTTCCTTGGATGAAGGCGACCATGACTATTGCTGTCACCATCAAAGACTGGCTCTGAAGATGATGTGTAGCGTTTTGCGATAGATACTGATTTTTTGTCCAGAGCTATGCTGCGACGATGATGGCAACAACAATCTTCAATTGTCTCAGCACTGATGATGGTATTTTTTTGCTGTGATCCTCCTACTAGCGCTGCTGCATCATGCCTTTTTGCTGCTGCTGCTGCTACTATTTAGTGCAATACACATAAATGTAAAAAAATACAAACAAAAATGCAATTACAGAACCAAAAGCCACGCACAATTGCACAATCACGCATGAAAAAAGTTTTTTTAGGAGTATTTTAATGGTGGGTATGATGATGATGGAAGGCATGATGGTATCCATTTAGATACCAGGGTGTGCATGCGTACGAGGGTACGTTACAAAAGAGTGAGTGAGAGGTTGGAGGGAGGAAGCCAAAAGCAAAATTTTGAAATATTTGGATACCACACTGAGGTACCCACTTATATTTCCAAAAAGAAGGTCTCTGGAAAATAGAGAGAAAAGATGCTTACCATTTTGGTGGTCACTACTTTCGGTAGTAGTAACATTGGTGGCCATAGGAGAACAAACATCATCATTGTCAAATGACATTGATCGATGAGCAAACCCTGAAGAACAGAAATTGTTGCCATCAACAACCTCATCATCGTAGATATGACCCGGTGAGGTTGTTGTTGTTATTGATCTGGATGATCGATGGCGATGAGATGATGGCGATGAGGATTGAAGAATCCGTAGTGCCACGGCACGACGAACCATGTGAGATCTCTTTGAACAAGCAGTAGCCATGCTGATGATGATTATGAACATGAATTGGCGATAGCGATAGATCGAAATAGGCGATGAGAGATAAAAAGTAAGGCAAGGCTGAGTAAATTAAATACAAGAGGGAGAAAGGGTTGTGGTTTGTGATCAGCCAAATAAATAGTGCGGTGGGAATCTTGGCTACTGATGGTTAGCTTTGATACTGTGACACCGCAAATCCAGCAAAAGATTCAAATGAACCAATTGTGACTAATGGCAGTGATTATGAGTGAGTGAGAGAATTTGGCAAGGACCGAGATGTAGATCATAAAAGTCTCGGCAGTTCTGTGGAGTCCCCGTTTTATAATCGGCTGATTGCCGTACAACAAGTATGAAGGAAGTAGGGCCTTGGTATGGGGAAATGCAGGCAAGTGGACAAGAGAGAGAGAGACAGGGAAAATCTGGTGGGTGTGGAAAAACTAAAAGTACTTATAATAATGAAAAATAGGACAAACAAATAAAAGTAAAAGTAAGGAAGGTCCTGTGTGGCTAATAGTAATGAAATATGTTGGGGATGGTTTGGTTCTTTTATACTTTTTGAGCCCCAATCCTTTCTCTTCCCTATTTGCTGACTCTCTGCATAGAACGATCAAAGAGTCCATTTTGATGGGCTCCAATTTAGCAAAACTGTTTATGTGCTTGTAAGCTTACTTGCATTTAATTTTGCATCCTATCTGTGTTTCCTTCCACATTTGCTACAGAGCTTCTAAAACTCGACACATACATAAATGTACCTGTGTTCACGCTTTGTCTAGTACTACTACTACTACCGCCACCACAACTACTGCTGCATCAATATTGATTTCCTGAGAATTTTAGCACACTTGAAAAGCACCTTTGCGTCCGTTTCCTACTCCTTTTAGCCGAATCAGGTGCACAACTGCTAATACTGCTATCATTAAATATCTCACTCTCACTACCTGCCTACCTACGTTTTTACTTGTCTTCAGACCTAACAAAACAACAGCATTTGTTTATAAAATTCTCAATAGTTATAAACCAGAATCATTAATATATTTCGAAATACAGCACAAAGCAAAACAAAGCAAAGCAAAGCCATGTTGAGTCAAGGCAATTGAAGTTTAATTCAAACCTTTTTTTGAAAACTATTCACATTTTTTAAACCTTCAATGCGACTTTTCTCGATTAAAAGCGCATTAAATTTTATGCGCCATCAAAATGGCAAAACGCTTAAAGATTCGCAATACGCATATACAAAACACATCAGGTTTTGAGATATATTGACAACGGAGTTTTCTAGTCTGGTTTATTTTGTCTCGTCATTTCTTTAACTTTGAAAGCAATTCCCTATTGAATATACATTGGTTTTGCGAACATTCATGAATTGGACAGGCGGTAAAAGGCAAATATCAGCCATATCATAATCCTTTCATTGTACTCTTTTTCTGGCGTTCTCACTCAACCTTTTCTGTTGCTTTACTTGAGTCTCAACCGAATATACGTGTGTGGCTTACCTTTAAATGTGTATGCATTCTCACAGTATTATGTGTGGCGTAAAATAGGAAGCAAATAAGCCGAAGGAGAAGAGGCAAAGGCAAAATATCTACTCAAAACCGGGAAACAAAGTATCAAAAATTCTTTTCTAGATCGAAGGGTCCAGCTTGTGCTCCAGTGGTTGTTGATGGTGATGGCGATGGCGATGGTGGTAGTAATACTAAGTTGAGTTTGGGTCCTGGACAGGCACTCACTGACTCTCTATCGTCATATTATACTTCTTCACCGCTGATAGCACAACTGAGTTTTACCAAGAATACTGCTACCATAGATAGTAGCATTAGTATCCCAAAGGACCGCAATGGTGTTGGTGATGAAGACCGAGTGGACCATTCGGATATTGATATCCAGATCGTGGGAACATCGGCGCCGGAAAATGTGCCACCTGCTGCAGTATGTTCCAGCATGAGGTCCTTGTTCCCTGGTGCTACTACAACAACTACTACCACCACATCTACTGCAAAAGTATGCGACAATAAGAGTAGCCACGGCCTAGGCGATCAAAAAGTAATGAAAGCCACCAAATATACAGCGGTATCTGGAACAAAAGTCATAACTCAAAATCTCAAAGCATCCCAGAACTCTGTTACAGCTACCATCCCTAATAACAATAATGGTGGTGAAGAAGATATTGGAAACAGTGGTTTGTTGGGAACAAAAAATCGGCACGGGGATGCGTTAATGACAAGCAATTTACCACGGCTTGGTTCCTTGTTTCTACCAAAGCAATCTCTAGCAAAAGAAAGTCGTGGTCGAATTACTCCACCTCCACCTCCTATTTTACTTCCAAGAAAATGCGTAGTTGGAAGTATGGATCTTTTGGGATTGTTGGGAAAGCAAATGTGTAAGCTCTACCAAATGGGTATTATTTTATCATTATGAAACTACCCTATACGCTTTATTGAATGATTAGTCAAGTAAAAACAAACAAAAGTGGCCCAAGAGTCGTCATTATCCGCCTTCTACTTCTAGGCTTAACTACACAATCCTCAAATGGTCTCCCAAAGATCCCTTGTAGATAAATCTCCGCCCCAATCTGCCTGTCTATGTTGTGGTGTGGTGTACATCGTGTACACGCTCTACGCGTTTTTGGATTAGTTGCTGGATGATGATGTCACATGCAGATCACTCAACCTGAAGGCCCAACTTTTCCCAAATCATCCCTCATGTCTTTATTGTGCATGCTGTTTTTGGGAGAAAGTGATGATTTATTAGTTTATGTTCAGATTAGTTATATTTTTGGGGCTGTCTTTTGTGAGGGTGTAGGAGAAACAAGCATGGCCTTGATGACCACAGTTTCGCTTATATCACCGTTTCCAACATGATCAGAAAACTGTTTTGGTCATTTATTTCGATCCTTTGCTTTTGCAATCGCCTGTAACTTACACATTTAGAATGAATTGTTGGTGTTTAACTTTATAGATCCTGGATGCATCAAAAAAGGCAAACAAAAGCTTCACGGTGCTGGGGATAGTGTGACCGATTCCATAGATCTTGATCAGAACGGTAGCTCATCAGATTTCAATGATAGCAAAGACAAAGGGTTTGGACCAAGTAGGGGACTTTTGCCAGAGATTTCTACATCCAGCTTAGGTAATTGCCAAAGTAATATGTATGATTATATATATTGTATATTACATCAGCTGCCTTGGTAAGTGACAAATCCAAAATATCTGTAGCTCCACTGTCACCAAGAAAGTCCAGAAAGAAAATGTGTCTGGAATCGATATCAGCAGATATACTTAAAAATAGTAAAATGACAAGTCCTAGTGTTAATAGTCGGGGTGGTAGAGATCTTGCCGCTATGGAAAGGTATATGGCAAACAGGTCGCTTTCTAGTAACCAAAACAAAGAAATATCGAGACTTGAGTTCGAAAATGAGGTACTCAAATCCAAGGTATCAGACTATGAATTGGCTTTTGAGGCACTGGATATTCTCTATTCTAATGCAGATATCAGACCTCATTCTCAATGCTAGGGCTGACATTGTTCATGTCTCAATAAAGCAAATGATATTTTCTCAAATCATACTTGTGTTGAAAACAAAATGTAATTGTTGCATACGGCAAGATTTCACTAATGATCGAATCTATGGTGGTAGGCAGAAATGGTTCCTCACCAGATTTTGGCCCAATCATCAACTATTTTATATGCAATTACTCTTGGAGACCCATTTTGCCCAAAGCCTTGTGAACCTTGACCATATCGGCAGTAGCAATAGGAGAGATCTTTTGGTGGGGTTTGACTTTTTTAGAAAATAGACTTGGTGAGTTTTTGATCCTGTTTCAGTTCATATTGGGTAGTTTGAAATTTTATGTGATTTAAAATTATTGAAGACGCTAAAGGTATAATGCCTTGACAAAAGTCGACCCTTCTATACATTTTCAGAGGTTTTCACAGTAGCTTGGATATTTTATTTTTTGGCTACACATGGAGTTTTGAATTAGAGCAATCGCTGGTAATTAACCAGTACATGATTAGATTGTATTTAATTGTTATTAAATGTTGTTGCAATTTATAGTTGAAATTCTGCTCATACTCTGTCGATGCTAATATTTGAGAATGTCATACATTTATTGTCATAGCTAGAAAAATATTAAACTGGCATAAACAAATGGTTTTTGACAATTTATTTATATAAATATCAACAAATAAATTTAAAATGCAACACCATGGTCACAGTGTTTGGCCATGTTATATAATTATAACAATTAAATGGGTATATACAAAGAATAAAAAACTTGCAACCTGAAATCACATTTGATTTCTGTGCATTTTCTGTGCATGGTTCCAGAATTTGATTGTTCTTCGTATTCCATCTAATTAAAGTTTTATTTTGGCTCTCTCTGCCAAAAATACTGGTCTTGGCACAAGACCATCTATATATTTGGTTTTTAGACTAAAGGCCATTGGCCTTTCGGGTTCATCCCTTGAATGGGGTGGGAGCTAGTAGCTCTCCCAGCTTGGCTCGGACTCTCCCCCACCACCATCGGGTGGTTCATATATACCATGCGGATCATGGCGCTGTTTAGCCCACTGACATGGGCCAATGGAATTACTATGGTTGGGAGGTGATGGTTGTTGGTAGTTGTTTGTTTTGCTGAACATCGGAGTGTGCGAAAAAGAGATAAAGATGAATTTATTGAGGCAATGGCAGGCCCTTTTATACATTTTTGGAGTTTCTTACAACAGCTCAGTTAGTTGAACTTTTCAAATTCACACGGAACTGTGCCAAATGCACTGCTTTTTCCTCTTTGTGTGGGTGTTGAGATTCACCAGCTGTTCTCAAGTAGAATGTCTTGATTTTAAAAGTGTCTCTTTGTGGAATTGGCAGCTGACTCCTACTTGCAAAAACACTCCCTACATTTGAGAGGTTGTGCAGGAGGTGACTCTGCTCCATCTGACCATCTCATCCAAGAAATCCCAAGTGTCATTAAATATTATCATAGTCAATCACCTACTTTGGACATCTATAAATCCAAGTGATCAGTGTTATTTTGGTTGTAGAGGGAAAAGATAGTGAAAGAATTGAATTACATCTAGTTTATCGCCTGTGCTTAGAGTAGAGATTATCCATCCAAGTGTGCCTGTTCAGATGATCAATTAAAGAATGAGTGTTTCAATCAAGTGTATCATATATAAAAACGAATCTGAGTTGATAA
>JANBPU010000207.1:0-28185 GCA_027575805.1 Mycoemilia scoparia | reverse complement strand
TTCAATCTTTATATTTTAGCTATTCAAACTGCTTTTATATGTTGGCCAGAAAGTACCAGAGAACATTGTGGGAGCATTTTTTTCCCTGAACAACACAAAATGCAAATTGCAGTACTCCTATTTCATTCAAATAAATAGATCGCTAAATAATATGTTCAATTGGGCGCGATCATCACTGGAATTCAAACAAGATATAACAGGCATTATACGGGTGATAATTTTTGAAGGGCGATTTTTGGTGGCCACTGATCAGTGGTCAAAGGCGCGTGTATGTGCAAATTCATATGCACACACACACACACACACACAAAGAGTTGTATAATACCAAATATGATTCGAAGGTGAGTGAACTGGCTTGTTTATTCTGAGGCAAGTCAAATGTATTTCTATTTATAGTATAAAGATAATATGGGTGGTTATTTTTGAAGGAATGTTTACTAGTAAAACTGGACATCCATTTGGCTGTGATTGCCCCTATAAACACTAACCACCAAAATTTACCCTTCGAAAATTATTGCCCATATATATTATATATGGTCGAGATTCACTAGTGATCAGGCGTGAAATAGCTGGTGATTGGGCTAAAATCTGAGGGCTCATTTCTGCCTATCATGTATTCAATCACTAATGAAATCTTCACATATACAACATCATTTGTGATATTATTATAGCAAGGCTACCACAGTCAGTGAGCTCATATACAGATACCAGAAATCGCAGAAACTATCTCCTAGTTGGCCATTTCATTGGATAGTCAATAGATATGGGTAATAATTTTTGAAGGGTGAAAGTTCACTAGTAAAACTGGACATCCATTTGGCTGTGATTCCCCTATAATCACTGGTCCCAAAAATTCACCCTTCAAAAATTATAATCCATATGGCGGAGAATTATAAGCACAGACGTTAATAAGAAATACCCCATAGAATTCCAGACCTGGGATGTATTTATGCTGAATAATGACTGCCAAGAGTCATGTGCCATATGCTAAAGTACCTTGGTGGTCTGCGATCACGCCAATATATGAATGAATGAATGAATGAATGGAGCAAAAGCTCCAAAGTGATACGAGAAAATCCATGACAATGGGAATAATGCAAATGCAGTTGCAAGCCAAGGGCATGTGAGTAGGATTTGGGTGTCAAGGATGATGAGGATGTGGATGTGTCTTGTGAGGAATCAGACGGTCCACAAAAAGATGTGGTGGTGGTGGTAATTAGTTTGGTTTCGGTTTCTCAAGGATTCCTTTTCTTGATATCTCATCTACTATCTGGCCATGAGTGTGAGTGTGCATTTTATTAATAATAGCAACATAAACGGCAACACCAAAGACGACTTTTTTCTAAAGTACAAAGCTAAGCTAATCTCTTTTCCAGCCTTTTTAAACGGCATTTTTGCTTGGGAAGAAAATAAGGCTTTTATACAAAGAGCATACCAAAGGAGTTGTGAGCTGTTTACTAGCTTGCATATAGACTTTAGTATTATCTATCCACCGTATTTTACTTGGAATTCATTATCCAAACATCCACAGCAGTATTTGCAGCTCATCAATGACTACAACTGCCACCACCACACCTTTGAGCTTAGACGCCTTGACATTCATCTTGTGCTACATTAATATATACCCACATACATTAGAAGCAAAGTAGTGGTAAAGCCCCTTCTTCCAAGAATGGTGGTTGTGTGTTGCAGTAGTAAAAACTAGTTGGTAGTGGGCAAGTAAGCCCCAAAACTGTATTGTTTACCATTTCTAGACCGTCCAGTCGTTGTGTGGATAGGCACTGCGCTATCTCAGTGCCGCTTTCCATTGCCTTTTAGGCTAGTTTAATGTAAATGTGTGGGAGAATTCGCTATTGGGAAAAGACCCACAATGATTTAAAGCAAACACCAAACACAGAATTTGGATAAATGCGTCTCCCTCCTAGTTCGTATTTTCTCTCCCATTTAAAGTAACTGAGTCCAGTTGTGGTAGTAGAAACAATATTAAATCTTGTCTTTTCTCTATATTCCTTTCTCTTGCTCGCTTTCTTTATTTCCTTCCTTCTTCTTTGGTGCTATTAAAGTAAATACGCTATTATATATACAATATAGAAACTGTGTGCTGTCCTGTATGTATGTGTGCGTGACACTACTATCACATCCATCACTTGGCTAACTATTCTTCCCACTACGTACTTTATCACACGCATAAGCATACAAAACAAGGTTTGGTCTAGATAATCACATATTCTGATACCCAGACGCGCGTATGTGTCGTTTATACACCCAGACGTGTTTATAGATTTATATTCGCGTGTACCCCAGTATCTTCAACTTTGCTTCTGTTGTTATTCCATACCAGATATCCCAATAAACACCACCTTTGAGATTTCAAATTCAACCACAAGCGTACAAGCACCAATTGTAATAGCTCTGCAAACATTAGCAGTACAAGCACCACATAAATAAAGGATGAGGTTAACATCAGCCAACCCGATAATGACCAATGGTCAGTGGTCCAAACCAGCCCTGTTCTTCCTGGCTATTATAATTCTTCAAGCCGTATCAACGATAGCCATTGAATCATACTTTCTAGCCGTCCTATCCAAAGACAGTTACCTAATAGTCAGAAATCGCCATGTGTTCTACCAAATATACGGCGTAGGATTCCTTATTGGGCAACTGTTTTCACTGCTGATGGGCATAAATGCATTGCGAACCCGAAATATAGCACTAATAACATCAACCGTGGTCTTTGATCTGGCATTGTTGATATATGCTATAACGCAGGCCGCCCAAACAGCAAAAATCTTGCCAGTGGCAGCCCAAGTCGTGTTGGTATTGGTTGTAGCCGGATGTATGTCGGGAAAAGGGTGGCTAGTGTACCGATCGTTGCGAAGTGAGTTTGGTTGGAGAATATATCGAGCCCTGGGTGCCAATGTAGCGTTGAGACGAATTTTTGCGTTCCAACAGGCCTTGTTGTCTGTTTTGTTTCTGGACGGGTTTTTCTTTTTTACACTATGGTTGCAGCTTGTTGCGGTTGTTGTTCAGCAGAAGGGATCAAATGGCGGGGAGATTGTCCAGATGGTCTTTTTGTTATTGATTTCGGGTGTTCTTGTTGGACTTACAGCGTTTTCAGTAACGAACGAAATGGTGTGGGTTATGTGGGGCTGTATCGTTGGGTATGGTTTGGCCCCGATTTATTTTATTTACAAGCTGGTTGCTGTCAATCAGAAACCAAATCCCATTCGGCCTGACTGGCAAATCGCATATGATGTGTACAAGTCTAGCCATGTGTATTTGTCTATTTTCCTGGTTATTTTGTTGGTTTTTGATATCGGCACTGGTATTCTGTGTTTCTTTGTGCAGAAGAACTTCGGACATGGGCTGCGCGAAAGGTTTAAGGAGTTGCAGGTTGTTAGTAGAGGCGAGGTTGATTTGGAAGGTGTAGTTAACGAAAAGGGAACAGTTGGCCCGACTGAAAAAACATTCCAGCCTAATTATAGCGCATTGTATGCGACAATGCTTTCTGGCCATTCATCAATCCATTCGACTAGCACTATAAATTCCATTCCAGGAATTCAACCAAAGTATGGTGTCGAAGAGGCTGCCAAGAATAACATGAGCAGCAAAAAGAATAATAATAGGAATAGTGGCGGTAGGCCCAAATATTGTAGCGATAATAGTAACACTCTGGGTTCGAGTAGAAGTAGCAGCTTGATGTATCGAAAGTTTAGTATGAAATTTGGAAGTGCTAATAGTAGCAAAGTCGAGGGAGAAGGAGATTGCAACAATAGCAGCAAAGGCAATGGCGGAGATGCGGAGAAGACTGGCAAGAAAGTCACAAACACGTCTATAGCAACCTTCTTTACTTCATCTGAGCTTGAGACAATTAACGGAAGACCAGAGATGTTTGCCACAATGTCTCCACAGCCATCATCGTCTTCTAGTGGTGGCAGCAGCAGCAGCAACAATAACAACGACAAAACTATCAGTCAACATATTCAACATCCTCACCAAACTATGACGCCACATGGTCCAACAATAAACAGCAGCAGGAATGGTGAGTTAAATGCCAGATCGCCACAGCCATATCATAGACAGCGCAATAACTCAAATTCTACGCGTCCACTTCCACCCCACTCACATTCATCAGCAACATCGTCGCCACCATCACTTCGGCCTATCGGAATAGAAGGATCTAGAAATCACAGCACCACCGCTGCTGGTACGCAACCATCGTCAGCAACAGTGTTTAGCCAGAACACGATCCAACAGCTATTCCCATGAAGCACAAACTCGTATCTTTCTGTCTGAGATGTGTCTCACTACCATTGTTAGTTATTCATATATCCCACAAGTAATTATATCTATGCGTGTATTAACTTCCCTTTAACCTTTGCACAAAATAAAGCGCTATCGTTACATTGGTATTCCAATTCCTACTATTCTTAACAAAGGGTAGCAGAGATCTAAATGTGCCACCGCTGCTATTTAGTACAAAGATATCCATCCGCCATTGTCCATTGCTACTTGATTTTTATATACCTATTTAAATGTTTGTCTGTTTTCATAAATTTTCCAAATCTATTTTTTGTTTTCAAATACATTTTTAAATATAAGTGTTTTTCTTTATTTATTCATTGAAAAATAATAGCATTGTATACGCGTGCGTGATTCTACTTAAATAGATGGTCCACACCACAAATAAACTACTCGTTGTCATCATCCTCGAACTCATCATCCAGCAAATCACTGGTAGAATTGGCTCTGGAGCCACCACCACCACCAGCAGCAGCGCTACTGCTGGCTTCATTGGTTGGAGCAATAGAGCCTCCCTTAGCCTGATGCTGGCTGAGATATTCTTGTTTTAAAGAGTACAGCGAAGCAAACGACCCATCTCTGTTTAATTCTGCGATCTCTAACAGCACTTCACGAAGGAATTGCTACAAAAACACAATTGTCGATTTAATATCAGCATTGGCATTATCATTATCTTAGCCATCTATAAATATGCACATTATTTACCTGGGGCTGTTTGGTATATTCAATTAAGCCTTTCATTGACCAATATTGATAGTCTTCAAACACAGAGAATAGTAAATCTCTGAGTTCTTCGCGAGGCATACGAGCATATTTGGCTTCCTTTTGTTTCTTTTGTTGCTTAGTGGATAGCAAAAAGGGTTCGGGAGCACGATGCATATCAGGTCTAAAGATGTCATTCATCAATACTACCGAGCTATTTGGTCGATCTGCCTTCAGAGTTCGTTTTCTCATAATGTTTTGGTATTCGTCATTAAATACCGGCGATATTGTACATTCATGGTGGATTGTTCCAGTCAAAGCAGTCGGAACTGCTTGGGTGTTTTTGATATTTGTTGGCTTTAAGTTTTGATCTAATAAGCATTACACAGGAATAGTCATTCATATTAGTTTGGTATATATATGTGTGTGTGTGCGTATATATATGTGGTTGAGGGGAGGGGAGGGGGAGGAGTATGCCAGCGAGTGAATGGATTTGCCCATATACGTTAGTCTTGTATCACAAATTTTATTCCTAATTTAGGGCTGCCTTACCTGGTTTCTTTAATTCCGAAAACACATACATATTCTGTACCTGATTATTAATGACCTTCAAATGATATTCTTTGGGTATATCACTATTGCCAGCTGTATCAGGCAACAACATTGATATGTTGTTTCCATTGGCATCAGGTTGATCGTATATACGAAGCTTTCCAATCTCTTCGTCGGGATTATCGGCACTTCGCCACCTTTCGGCCAAAAAGTCTGGGACCTTTACTAACCAGACTTTGGAACCAAGTTCATCCATTTTGACATCTTCTGTTTCGTCGTCTTCATCTACTACCATGTGCCCGCTATTGCTACTGGAGTTATTTGGGTTGCTGTTTGCTCCATCTGCTGTATTGGGCCCTTCGGCTTCTGGTCTTATGTATAGGTCGGATTCACCGTCCATGAATTCGGGACGGCCCTCGTTGTCTGACATTGTATGTAGTTATGTGTGTATATTAGTGTTTAGTGTTGAGGTATTGCAAATGGAGTTATGATTGGTGCAGCGCGAAATGAATCGAATTGTGTGGGTGAGAGAGAAGAGAGAGAGAGACAAGTAATAGTAATAGTGGATTCACTTTTCTTTCTCTCTAGATTTTATAGTATACTTGGTAAGGTAAATTTGAATGTGAGTAATTAATATTGTGGGCTGAGAGACAAAACTATACAGCAGCTACCACAATAATAAACAACGATAGCTATTTGGTAATATTATTCTAATAGACAGAGAGAATAGCGAGCACTAATAATAAAATAGAAGCAATAAATTGTATGGCAAAATTGGGGACTACATGGAAGCTTCTGAGGCCCATATTCTATTGATGACGATTTGCTGTCTTTGGTTGATATCCAGAGATTTTTGATCGGTAGTAATCTGATGATTTGTCTGTGTGATGGGCTGGACTAATCAGAAGTGCACATAATAAAGCGCATGCGTGTGAGTGCGAACTGACTTAGAGAGAATGGCAGTGTAAACGATGTTGATGGCCCAGTGGGCTTATTTGTAACTTTAGTCTTGGCCTAGTATTATAAACCAACCAGCACACAACCTGGCCCAATAAATCTGTTGTTGGTATTTGTAGCAAAGAGCTTTGGTTACCCTGGTCTGCCACCACTTACTTGCTTTCGTTCTCTCTTTTGTGTTTGACTTTGTGTATTATATTTCTCTTTCTCAATATATACACTTATTCACAAGGCTTGATACTATAGCACAACGCATTCCAAGATGAGCAATAACTATAATTACAGGCGTGTGAATCTAGATGCGGAACCTCCAATGCCATCGCATCATGGTCGCTCAGCTCGCGGCTCTCAACACCGTCAGCCATCTCAGGGTGGAGGGGTGTACAGCGTAGTCAAAGCACCAGACAAAACCATGGCCCTCAAGAACCTGCTATTCATGAACCCCAAAGATGCTCGTTCAATCGGCGCATACGGTCTCCTTGACGACCGGTTTGTATTTACCATCGGCATGAGCGATATGGTCGAGCCCAGTACAATCGCACCCAATGCATTTCAACGGGTCTGGGCCGACATGGATTTTGAGCGAGACGTCCACCTAACCCCCTTTGATCCATTCCGAGTCAAAGAAGACGCCTACATTGGCGAAATCATAATCCAAGTCTCGTTTGTATCGCGCAAAAACATTACTGACAAAATTGATGGTCAAGAAATTGCCAAGGTAGTCAAGGGGTATCAGAGACATGTATTATCATTAGGCCAAATCTTTGCCATCAGTGTACCATATACTAGTGATTCCGAAGGTGGAATAACCCGAGAAATCAACCTTCGTTGTACTGTTACTGAAATCAAGAGTGTTGGCGAAAAGGGTGCTGGCCAACAAAAGGGACAAAGCCATTTTGGTATAATGTTCGAAGAAAGCGATGTTGTCTTGCAGCGCGATCCTGAATCGGGAATCCAGCTAAAGAATATCCCTAAAAGTCGAATGGCTAAATCTTTGTTCAAGCCAAATTTCAAGTTTGAGGATTTGGGAATCGGTGGTCTTGATGATGAATTTAATCGTATTTTTAGACGTGCCTTTGCATCACGTATTTATCCACCATCTATGGTTGAGAAGCTTGGTGTCCAGCATGTTAAAGGTGTGTTGCTTTATGGCCCTCCTGGTACTGGTAAGACACTTATGGCCAGGCAGATTGGTAAAATGCTTCAAGCCCATGAACCAATTGTTGTCAATGGCCCAGAGATTTTAAACAAGTATGTTGGTGAATCTGAAAACAATATCCGCAAGCTGTTTGGCCCCGCCGAGAAGGAGTACAAGGAAAAGGGGGATGATAGCCAGCTGCACATTATTATCTTTGATGAGTTGGATGCCATCTGTCGTCAACGTGGAACCAAGAATGATGGAACTGGGACCGGCGATTCGGTGGTTAATCAGCTTTTGTCCAAGATTGATGGTGTGGATCAGCTCAACAATGTATTGCTCATCGGTATGACTAACAGAAAGGACATGATAGATGATGCCCTACTTCGTCCTGGTCGTTTGGAAGTACAGATTGAAGTCGGTCTTCCCGATGAAGCTGGTCGCCTACAAATTCTCAATATTCATACCTCGAAGATCCGCAACAATGGAATGCTTGAAAATGATGTCGATCTTTTGGAACTGGCCGAATTGACAAAGAACTTCAGCGGTGCCGAAATCGCTGGTCTTGTCAAATCTGCTTCATCATTTGCGTTCAACAGACACGTCAAGGTTGGCGATAGTGCAAATGTTGCTCCGGACTTTGAGGATATGAGGGTAAAGAGAGACGATTTCATGAATGCTCTCAACGAAGTTAAGCCAGCCTTTGGTGTTGCTGACGAAGAGCTTGTTCAGTACACTCAGTACCCCATCATCAAGTTTGACAGAGTCATTGACACAATTCTTAATGATGGTCGTCTGTTTGTTGAACAAGTCAAAACCAGCGAAAGATCTCGATTGTTTAGTGTTCTACTATACGGCCCACCAGGAAGTGGAAAGACTTCTCTGGCAGCTCGTATAGGCATGGACAGCGATTACCCCTTTGTCAAGATCGTGTCTCCCGAAAGCATGGTCGGATTCACCGAGAACGCCAAAATCAACGCCATTAACAAGGTCTTTAACGACTCTTACAAATCACCTCTCAGCATTGTAGTTGTCGATAACATCGAACGCCTTCTAGAATGGGTCCCAATTGGTCCCAGGTTCTCTAATGGTATTCTCCAAGCACTTTTGGTTCTACTAAAGAAACAGCCACCAAATAACCGCAGACTATTGATCTTGGCTACGACAAGCCAAAGAGGTATATTGCACCAGATGGGTATGGATGATGCATTCAACGATGAACTTTATATACCAAATATCAAGGGGATGGCTGCCTTCAAGCGTGTCCTTGAATCCGTCGAGATGTTTGACGAGGATGAACTGGTTACGGTCATAACTGAACTCAAGGATGTTGTTGATAACAAGAACTTTAGCATTGCTGTCAAGAAACTACTTTTGATGATCGAGACGGCAAAGAAAGATGATAATCCTACTGATAGGTTTATTGATGATATCAAGATGCTGGCTGCTACATCATCATCCTCTAATGATTCATCTGCTGGCAACAACCTTGTAGGCTACTAGATGCAATGTACTATCAGTACTACTTGTAAACAACAGCTTATATATACACCATGGTGGTATAAGCTACTTTGCTAGTTTTTAACCTGGCTTATATTTTTCTGCAGAGTATTTAATCTAATTGCTTTTTACTTTTTCTAGTCCACTAGAGGAAATAAATATAAATATGTCAAGTTTTCCACCAAAAGGGAACAGACAGAAATATCCTTATGCACTTTAGCTGGAGTCTCAGTGATGATTGGCCAGTATCCAAGGGGGACATCCTGGTGCTCTTTTAGAGGAGAGTACTACCCTGTCATATATTTCAGCCATGCTATAATGATGAATACACGGATCATTATTTTTGGAGAGTACCTTTGTGGCGGTCAATGGCTATAGGAGTAAATCATGGCGAAATGAATGGCCATCATATATTATCAAATCGCAACTCTTCAAACAAAATCACTCATTTTTACTTGTATTACTTTTATAGGCTGTCTTTGATACATATTTTTGAGGTATATCCAAGTTAATAAGTAAATACCAATAAAAAACAAACGTGTATAAAAGCGTAAACTGTTGAATGTACAAAAGGTTGTTGATGGGTGGATATGGATGCTTTTGGGTGCGTGTTAGTAATCAACTGCTTTATTTTGATGCATAACTGCCATATTATTAAGCAGATGCGGTAGACAGACACTGATTAACCACCTCAATAAGATGTATGTTCTCAAGAGCAGCTGCTACTCTTTCCTTATCATTGAGTTGCTTATTGACCTCTTCCTCTGACTGATGTGTACCCTCGGCTATTTTAATATCAATCTTGAACCTTTCAGGCAAGCTGCGCAGCAATCTGACTCGAATGCAAAGTCCGATAAGAGTAGCCATTGAGCAGTGGGGAATAGTTGGAGTAAACTCAACCAGCACAGTACTATTGGCGTCATCTACATGGATATGGGCACGCTGGGTGACATTGAGCTGCTCAAGGGTCAGGGGGTGCTCAGGGTCATTTATGTTGCGGATAAGTTCGTATATTTCATCGGCATCAATGGGATCATGAACAGAATCGTCGTGGTCAGTTGGGCTTTCACGACGGACTGTTTGTTGGACGTCGTATACTTGTGGGGCAGCGTTGATCTTTCCACTCATACTATTTGGTATATGCGTATAATATTAAACGAAGATAGTCTATTCTTTTAAATGCGCAAAGGAAATGATATAATATTGTTCTTGGTTGGTGATGATCAATTATGGGGAAATTATGAATAGTGTTGGTGATTGGCCGACTATTGGTAAACAGGTTCAATATGACTGCCTCAAGTTCGTATGCTAGCTTGCCGTATCTTTCTTTCTTTCTTCTATATTATATTGCCAAATAATCAAGCAATAGACACTATAATTTTGAAAAGTATAACCACCAATACTCGGATCACAGTATGAGTCTTAAAGGAAAAGTTGCGTTTATCACTGGCGGATCAAGGTAAGTTTAGCTTGATAGCCCCAAGTATTTGTCAGAGCAGAGAAGGGGTGCGTTCAATAAAGACCAAGGGTTAGGGTTATACTAAAAGTTGTCATCGCTATCATTATTTTATGGCACTAGAGGTATTGGGTTAGCTATAGCCCTTAAGTTTGCTAGAGAAGGGGCCAAAGTTTCTATAGCATCTCGCAATGCCACAATGGGTCTAAAATCTAATGAGGTATGTAGATATATAATATAATGTGTTTCTCTAGCTCACAACCACAACTAGTATTTTTGAACTTAAATTTAAGCCAACTCTCCTTTTTAGTTGTACGAAAAGTTCAAAGGCGAGGGCGTGGAGTTCATGTTGGTCCCTTGTGATGTCCAGTCAGAGAGACAAATCAAGGATGCAATTGAAATGACAATCCGAAGATTTGGAAAGATAGATATTGTTGTGAATAATACCTCTCAGCTGGTACTCAAGGCGACAGAGGATATCAATGCGGAGGAGTATGATAGGATGTTCCAAATCAATACTCGTGGAACATTCATGGTTGCCAAGGTATGTTTTAACAAACAATGTTGAATAGGAAATAATTGAGGAAAGGCTTATTTTTCAACCTTTTTGGTAAAACGATTATTGTATTTGGCATATAGCTTGCCATTCAATACCTCAAGAAATCGGATAACCCACATATCGTTACACTCTGTCCCCCGATCAGTCTTCAACCTGCCTGGTTTGTGAATTACCCAGCATACGCTGTCTCAAAGTGAGTATCTATAATCACTTTATTGGACACCATGTCATATTACAAATATAAGACAGCTAACAACTCACTCAATGATTCTAGGTTTTCGATGTCTTTGGGCGTTTATGGTCTGTCTTCAGAACTCAAGAAATATGGCATTGCTGTCAATGCACTTTGGCCATACACAACTATCAATACGGATGGATTAGCTGAATGTGGTAACTATCTCTATCAACAGTGCTTCCAAAATTAATATATGTTGACAATAATCAGTCTCATCGTTTTTATTGAACTGGTATACCCTCACTAGGAAATGCTGAATTCCAGGCACGACCAAGGTAAGAATAGTAATTACAACACAACAAAATAAACAGACTCATACTTAGAACAAGTTGATTGCAATGAAATACCATTTGATTATCCTAGGAATCCTGAAATCATGGCAGACGCGGCTCACTGGATAGTCACACAGGACAGCAAGAAATACAGGCAAGTATATTTTTTTATTCAAAATGGAATATATTTGAATAATAATCAACTTGATTGATAATTATAAATAAATAAATATTTTATGCAATAGTGGACAATTCGGAGTCGATGAATTGATTCTAAGAAAAGCAGGAGTCACAGACTTTGATCAATATAGTACGGTTTCCAACACACCTCTTGATAAGCTCAGCAAGGATCACTTTATCCCAGATGACTATGAAGCGGAGATTCAAAAGCTCAGAAGCACTGCCGCTCAGTGAAGCAAGCAAAGCAATATAGCTTGTATATCACCAAATCTATTAGTTCTTATTCACTAGTATATATAAGTCTATTGACAGATTCTAATGTCGTATAAACACAGCAATGTAATATTTATATAATATGATAGTTCAAGAGCTTTATTATTATATAATGAAATAAATAAACTACTTCATTAACAAAATAACGCGTCCAGGGATCAATAGTCTATACTGATGATGGTCCTAGACTAACAAAGAATATCATTCAATCATTCAATATCAAAGTAGAGCTCAAATTTTTTTCTGGTATTTCTATGTTGCCATAGTCAAATGGCTGTGTAGCCAACAGAAAATAACACACAGTGAATGTTATATACTTGATAGATGATCGCGACCACAGTATGACTGGCATCATAATCACAATAAAAAGGTTGAACGAAACACATGCAACTATGTAGTTGACCTTGTTGGATACAATGTATATCATTGCAAGTATAGCCGTCAAGGTTTCCATAAAGCCCAAATAGATATATCCCATTCCAGGAACAGAAGACATAATCATAAAAAATGAAATGGATTCTATCACAGGGTTTTCTCTGATTATTTGATATGCAAGTAACAAGTCCAAGAGCACATAAACCAGCCCAAGTCTAACATTATATTGGTTGTTGGGAGCTCGTGATCTTTTGCCCATGAATGTTATTCCATAAATGGCATTCACAGCCATAGGGATGAGGTATGGCTCAACCACGTAGGTTCCCTTTTCGTATATTTTGTATAAACTGACTGACCAGGTTGACAACATGATAGGAGATGGTGTATTCGGTTCTTTTTGTTCAAAATAAGAAAGTTTATGGATGAATAAAAGATACTTGGTATTGAAGTTTGCAGATAAATAGTGTGCAAAAAATAATGCGGATGCTATCAATATTTATACCTTTTTAAGCTTTATAGTTGATTTGCTTTGCTTCACAAGTAACTGACTGCACATATTCGACTTGGTGGATATTGTGAGTAAGATTACACATTTATATAGAGTAAATGTGTATACTCGGAAGAGATAGTTTATTTATTTCTGTCCAAGATTCTGAGAAATACATCTTTAGAGAATACACATTTTCTCACATCAAATTCCTAATAAAAAATATAAAAAAATGATAGAAAAATTTCTCAACTTCAGATTTGAATAGAATGCGTGTTTAGAATTAAAAAAATGAAATAATTACAAAAAATGCACGAAACCTCAATCAAAGAAAAGGCTTCAAAACTATTCGCTTTAAAAGTTGGGGATAGCTCTGGGCTCGCCAAAGCCATTAACCAAGTATTCCACGATCAAGTTAAACGACATAATCCCGATAGCAAAAGCACTAATCCAAAATGTCTCTGCTCTATCTTGAATGTTGCTTTTGAAGAATGTATACCAACTTGCCACAAACACAGCATGATGAAAGTACATGTTGCTGCCATGGTACCAAGCAAGCGACCAAATTTTGATAATGATGATGACTCCTACCTCTTCAGTATAACCGCAAATTTTCAGCACATACAATGCACCAACCATGAATGAAATAGCAATGAATGGATTGATAAATATATCAACAATGTGTATTCCAAAAGCAGTGTCCAAAAGACAAAGGGTTAGTCCAGCCACCACTTCATTGCCATACGTGAAATCCCGGGTCGATGAGACCAGATACAAAATGTAGTATAGGCAAACTATGGATATAACTGTTTTGAGACGCATATAAAAGTCAAACTGGTCAATAGCTGTGGTCAGCATACATCTAAGGAAAGTGAAAATGGTGAGCATTTTGGAGTAGAGTGGGTTATGATCTTGATAGAGCAAATAGTTTGTTATTTGGCAAACAGAACAGGACATTAATTCAAACTATTTATATTTTTGTATTTGTGTGAGACTGAGTAAGTGTATGGCGTCGTTGTATAGTTATTTTCTCAACTTTTTGGTCTTGGGTAATACCACGACCTTCTGTATACACAGACATCTCAAAATATAGATCACTCTCTATTATGTATCGAGTAAATGTAAAAGTCTCTTTAATTTTAAACAACACATCGGTTTTGAATGTTTTCACAAAAATGGTTGTTTTGGAGACTATATTCTTGGCAAGCATGACTCCAGGTTTTACTATAACATAAAAACTGGATAAAGTCATTTACCCCAATATTCTAACTCCCATGTATGTTAACTTTCAATATTGACTCGGGCGATAAAGGCTTTGTAATCAACAACATCCTAGCCATGAAGTTTATCAATCAAGCCCATACGAATCATGATTTTTGAAGGGTACCTTTGGCGGCTCGCGATTAAAGAAGCGATTACAGCCAAATGGGTGGTCGCAATTTATTAGCAAGTGGCCACGCTTCAAAAACTATCGCCCATATCAAGAAAGGGTTATTTATCTCAACTATATTTCCCAAAAACCAACAACAGCAGCTTCAAAAGTAAGCAAACAAAAATTCAAAATGAAAAATAATAGGAAAAATTGAAAACTAAAGCAAAACCCTTTGAAAGCGATCAAAGAGATAGTGACAAATGGCTACTCATCATCGCTTGTGCTCTCTGATTCCAGGTTCTTTAGCCTTTCCAGTCCCAATATATCAGCATCATTAAGGAACCGACCCAAAAGAAGCTGGCAACCCCTGACATCTCCAGAAATAAACCTTGCTAATGCAAATCTACAAACCCTTACAAACGAAGCAGCAACTACAGTGGTTCTCATGATAGTGCAATAAAAAATTGCAAGGTCTTGGCCAGTTTCAAAAATTCTAAAATCCAATGCATCGCCCCCCTCTTGTTGACTCGCTTTGTAGTTTTTAATTTTTGTGATAGCATCTTCATAGAACAGCACAAGTCCCTGATGAACAATAGCAGGAGTAATTCTCAGTATATCATCAAATTGAGAACGATTACTGTCTGTATATATGGAGTACTCTATATTGTAGTCACAAAGGCCTTTTCTAATACTATCTTTACAGGAAAGCATGTATCGCAAAAGCTTATCAAGAAGACCAAAAATAAAATATTGGACCTCATCCTTTGAATAGTTTGCCACTATCCAATTGTGTCTGGCAACAAGCATTTGGTTAACCAAATCTATATGTAGAAGTTGGTAGGAAGTTGAAGCATAATCCTCATATACTGTAAATTCTGGATGAGGTATGGAAATTCTATTAACAAGGTCCAGGCTTTCCCAAAGATACATCCCAAATAGGTTTATACAATCATCAATGGATAATGGTGGTGAGGGGGTTGGAGAAGTTTCCATTGGGTGCACTGGATTTTCTTGAACCATTGAAGGCATCTTTACTTGTTGCTGTCGAATGAGATAGGTCAGCTTTTGAGAAAGAAGCTCACTCTAAAAACTAATAGCTTGAGGAATGAGAAAAATATTGAATACGCTCTAAAAAACATCTCAAGCTCTTATTTATAGCCTTTCTTTTAGATGACAAACTCTCCACCAAAGGATTATAATCCTGTACCTTCATGCCTCCAGCAAATTTGGCCCGTAAGTCATACATTCTAGGGCAGCATTGGAGAGATTATTCAAGTACACTTCTAGCAAAGAGTATGCCCGATGTTTGCATTAGTTTAGCAGTTATTATGCAAAAGTGGTGATACAATGTCAGGTTGGGTCACTTTCAATTACCTTTGTTTATCACAAATATGATAGCTATACTTTTTACTTTAATAAATTCAATTGTATGGGAGATTTCTAGGTTCTTGCAGACAAGAAAAAATCCCATGGGTGAATCTATCAACATTCAATCCTGGTGACGGATGCCATTTTCTAATATTTTTTGGAAATGTTGTTTATCTTTTTCCTATTTTAAAAAGAGTAGTAGAGCATATTCCACGTAATCGGGCCAACTCAGTGGCTTGATAATTCATCTAAAATTATTTTTGTAAATGCTTATAATTTTGGAAATATAATCAAAAAATTTTAAGCTTTAGTTATCAATGGCTGAAACACTCAAGCAATTGCTTGCAACATTCTTATTTTTATCACTTTGTGGTTATCAAAAAATTTTAGCCATAAATCAACACTATCACGCTCACCTTTATACGCTTGATGTTAGCCGAACCGATTTGTTTACAAAATGATTGATTCTAACATCAAGTAAATCAAAAACAGTCTCAACGCATAGTAGGATTTTTTTAACCGTTGTGGCAATTTCTGTATAATGGAACGTATTTAAACCACTAATGAGCCTGCTTTTTTTGAGAAATTTATAAATTTTACTTAACTTTTTAACAATAAATCACAAACCATACATACATATTTAACTCTACAATGTCTGACACAGAATCCTATAATTCCAGTCACCCACAATCCGACGATGTCCTATACCTAGTGCCTTCTCCCAAGGAAACAACACCCGAAGCGCCATATGACGTCGAAAAGCCAGAAGGTGGCAGTGACTTTAATACAAGCGAGGAAGAAACAGAAGTCACACTTGTTTCTTCAGGAACAGCACCCAAAAGGTCATTTATTGTCGAAACCCCACCAAGCGACAGTGGCCTTGAGGAAAGCAAGGAACAGGATACTGAAGAAGTTGATTTGCCTAAAATTGACCTCTATAAAAGAACAGCATTCCGTGCTTCCTACAACGGGACACCTATACCCAATGCTTGCTCAGAATCTTACCCTGCTGATATAATTGACTGCAACATTCCTTGCGATTACAACATCCGTTCAGAAAATAATGAACCTGAAGTTATTTTCCTGAGCGACGATTGCTATGATAATGCTGAAAATGAAAGCAAGGTAAATATTATAATAGTTTCCTAGACATTGCAATTTATAAAAATCTATCTAAATTCCCGCTTAGTTTATTAATTCTGACTTTTATATTGTTTTTTACTATATAGTATGCGCTTGAGGACGGTGAACTAGAACAAAATGTCGCTGCCGCTGATAATGACAATGACAATAATGAGATAACAGATAACCAAGATCCAAAAGCTATTCCTAACGGAAATGTAAATGGAAATAAAAGGCCACTTGATCTTGAGGTATCAGACTCAGCAGATACCCAAAGTAAGCAACCTTGCTACAACAATGAATCTAGCGAAAACCCTCAATAACTTTTATAGAATTAGCATTTTTTGACCATAGACTTTTTGGATATACATATATATTTCAAAAATAAACAACTGATTCCACATTTTACACGTCAAATGCATCTTTGGACTATAAAAACTATAGTAAAGAACTAGACTTCCAGAATACCAAGAGTTGTTAATCCACTACATTTGATCATGATCAAATCAAGTGCGGTTGATCTGCCACACTGACCTAACCCCCTATTAGCGGCCATTATTTCAAGTGACAGAAATCAATAATGTTGCTTTTGTCATGACATATTCAGTACCTTTTGTTGTCTATTAGCCCGCATTTAATACATATTTTCTTAAACTCCTATTTATATATATTACTCTATTGAAATGAGCGCTGAAACAACGACAACAACAACTGCTGCTCCTGTTACTACCACTCAAACAGAAAGTAGCTCACCCATAGAATTTAATGTAAATGAATTTGGTAGCACCCTAGCAGCACTGCCCACAACAGATGCGACAGGGACAGGGGCTGAAGCTTCAGCTGCTGGGCTGCTTGACGGCAACAATACTTTGGTAAAATTACCAAATGCATTTCCATTTAGTGGACAACCAGATATTGGTATGTAAACAAATGTATATTCCATACAATTATACCCGAATATAAATATATGATATGGCACCTAAACTCACTCAAATAAATGCATAGTTAATTATAAACTTGGAATACCTGCATCATTCTGTAGTTCGATCCAATCAAAAGGACATGTACTATCAACAAGTCTTGGATAACCAAATGTCAGATATGGCACTGATATTCAAAGGTAATAAAAAAGCTATAACATATTACTAGGTATTTGCATAACTGTGTAACGGGCTACTAATATATCCCAAATTACACTTGTGTATGTTAATCGGGCCATTTAGGAAGCAGATTCCAAGCAACATACCAGGATCAAATAAAGCTAACTGCAAAGTTCTTGTATAATGGACTGACAACATTGTTGGGATCGCAGACTTTGGGCGAGGAATATTGTGATATAATGCAATTATCGAGCGCAACAAAGACATACCCAAGTATATATGTGAGTCTAAAATTTATTTAACAAACATGGGTAGTTATGATTTTTGCTTTATGGAAGCAGCTAACTCTATATTGCAATGCATCAATTAATTGCCGCATAAACATATAGAGGAGATTGGGTCTGGTTTTAATCTCATCTGGTGGAAGCGAAGCACTTAAAATATCCATCAATTCTTTGAACCGCAAACTTTTGGTTAGCAGATTGCGTAACCCAAACTCTAGATTTATCCGAATAGTCGGAAGGATCATTGAATGGCTTTCCAAGCCTGAGAACTTTGGCTGGACTAAAAGTAACATAATCACACTACACCTGATGGTATTCTACTTCTCTGGTAAATTCTATCATATTTCGAAGCGGTTAACTGGAATCCGTTATGTAAGCCTATAACTTAATTAGTAGAAATCCAGTATTGGATGATTTAATAATCCAAATAGATATTTACACATTTCTGAATTTGTATTGACATGCATATATAGGTATTTACTCGATCACTAAATCGTGGTGAAGAATCTATTGGCTATGAGTTCCTTGGTGCTTTGCTATTCATACAGGTACTTGTGAGATTGATTCTCCACTTGATATCTAGACGTAGATTAAAGCAGCAGCAGCAGCAGGCTGCTCAGGAAGAAAGTCAAGGCCAGATCGATATGATGGGTGAAGCAGATGGGTAAGATTCTTATTGTATAATTTGTTCTTTTATTATAAATGAAGCTTGACCATATAACTATAAAAGGAACTATTTTTTTGGCTCCTATAGTCTCAAGTGGTCTGTAATTACCGAAGACAAGGACACCGAAAAGGCCGATGCTGGATCGAGTAAAGATATTAAAAAGGATGAGAAGGATGAGAAGGATGCAGAAAAGGAGGTAGATTATGATGAAGATGATGATCATGAAGAGAAGACAGCACAAGAAGACCAAGATGCGGATGATGATAGCCTGCTACTAGAGACGATTACGCATAGCGAGCAGCAGTGCTCACTTTGCTGGTCAGAGCTAGAAAACTCGGCATCAACGCCGTGCGGACATTTGTTCTGTTGGGAATGTATATTTGAGTGGCAAAGAGTTAGAGCTGAATGTCCTCTCTGTCGCCAACCAATGAGGTCTTCACAAATCCTCCCAGTGTACCAATATTAGCCATAACATCTATACTCGTCTTTTTTGCTTAACAGAAACACCATTTTCTTCCAAACGAAAAAAATTGATGAGCGAACTCCTTATTAGGACCGACGATCATTTGTAACAGTTATCATCATTCTTTTCTAGGGGTCTAGTCTAATTTGTGTTTTTTTGTATAACATGGTAACAGATGACAATCACATTGTAGCGTTGATAGATGCCAAGCTTCACCTTAATACCATAGACCAGCCAGATTATCCAAAGTGCGATCTTGGCTTTTAACATCTATACTATTTATACATCATGTGTACAAGTAAATTAACAAATAAAATCTTTGATAAAACATGCGTGCAAAGCTGTAATACATAAAAGGACCTTAGCATATTTTTTGATCCTACTTTATTTGTATAAATGGCTTCATAATATTATCCCAAATATAGATATTAAAACAGCGAATTGATCAGTGACGTTTTTATACATTATTACAAGACTATGATGTATTGATGAACTAAAAATTAGACCATATATATGAAGTTAAAAATAACAAAAGCCTTGCAGTTTATAAAATATTGAATAATACTACTTTACAAATCGAGTATAAATGAAGCAACACGCAACACGTATTTGGTTAGATGCTGGTATAAAATAAAGCCATGCTTATGAGGCATGGAGGAAGAGGAGTGACAATAAGCAATACAGAAAGAGGAATAGTAATAATAAAAAACCACTAGATGGGACCTTGTGAAGGACTGCAGCAGCAGCAGTAGTAGTAGTAGTAGTAGTTTTTGTAATAATAGTAGAGGTAGTATATATGGGTGGGTGGATAAATTGGATAGATGTAAGGAGATGCCACCACCAACAGTAATAGCAATAAGATGCCAGGCTAGCTGACCAATGGACAAATGCATACATACGAATCTAAATATTCTCTATATCAGCAATGAAGCCATTATTTTAGTGATTTTTATCGTTCTGTACGTCGTTGACAAGAGCCTTGATAGCATCAATGCTGCCCCATACGCAGCCGACCAAGCCGATAGCAAGAACGATGGCCATCCACAACATCTCGTACCAAGACACACGTCTCCAGCCATAAAGGCGAAGGTACCCAATAATTGGAACAATACAAAACATGGTGGTAGTAGCAAGAGCACCAATAAGTGACAAAAAGTCCGAGAAGTAAGGAATAGCGCACGAGATGCCAGTCAAAGCAATGACAACGACAGTTCTGTAGATCGACCACTTCCACCTTTTTTTCAAATTGAGCATGCGCTCAGTTTCCAAAAAGTATGACATCAGCATGATAGGGGCGGCCAAAAGGACATGCAGAGTTATCAATATGATGGCAATGGTTGTTAGTGGGCCAGAAGGAATAGTATCGAGAATCGGAGATTTTACTGTGGTGCCGTATGCCCAGTAGCCGACAACGCCAATAAGCACATACAGTGAGCAGCAAACGACCATCGCGCTGATAACGACGTATGGCCACTGTTTGGGCTTTTTCATTGATGCCTCGACGTGGGGATAAACGATAGTGCCGGCGAACGAGAAGACGATGGAGGACAGGGCCACTGGGATACCAACACCAATCGCAGGATCGTGGTGGGCATTGATGTCAGGGAAACGGAACGACTGAATAACCGAAAAAATAATAACCACGACTGAGGCCAAGAACCCGAATAGGGCCAGAATAGCGACCTCGGACATATTTTTGACAATAACCACGGGGATCCAAACCACGACGCCGCAAATAACAATCCAAATGCGCTTGCCGAGATCGACGTTCAGAGTAACCAGGAGCTGGTTGATAAACTGGCCAGCCAAGATTAGATACAGACAGGTGGTTCCCAGCGAATACAAGTAATTGAAAAACAGGGTAAAGTAACGCCCGATGCGTCCAAATGCAGCCTGACCGATATCAGGGAAACTGTGCAGACGGTGGCCGGGTTTGTAGTACAGACACTTGATGGTTAGGTTGCCAGTATACATACCGATAAAGGCCGAGATGACGATGATGATTACACCGATCCAGCCCGTCTTGGCAAATGCATAGGGAATTTGCAGACAGCCAGTACCGATGATGATACAGATTACATTGCTGAAGGCGCTCATGAAGCCAGCATTCCGTGGCAGGTTGTGTTCAGGGTCGAAGTCGTTGTCGTCTGAGGTCGTCGAGGCTTCGAGATATGACCCTGAAGCGCCATCCAGCTCTTTTGAGTCATGCTTTTCGTCAAGAGACTTGACCTCTTTATCGCCCAAACTGTTCATCTTTGCGCGCGCGTGCGTGTGGGTGGGTGTGGGTAGGCGATGGGTATGGTTGGAGTGGTATGTAAGTATACAGGTGATGGAAGAAGATGTGGAGAAATATCAGTAGTAATGGAACTATTCAGAGAGAACAATGGTCACGGCTTAATGATTTATAAGGGACAATAAGCGAATAGTTATAAAGAGAAGATGGGAGGAAGAGACAGTAAAAGGAGCGCCGAGAGAATAATAATGGCCTATATTCCACCCGATGGCTATAAGAAAAGGTGTGAAACTGTATACTCTCAAAGTGAGACAGATGCGGTGTGGAGGAATCAATCAATGGAGACGGAAAATGGGCCACACACCCACAGAAGAAGAGTCAATAGAAACAAAGGGTGAGTATGTAGTAGTAGTAAATATGGATGGGCAAAGGTGATGAACCAGCACAGCCCTCAAATGATGTAAATGGAAAAGACTCAAGACGAAAACTGATGAAACAGATGAAACATAAGTGAGATCCCAAGTTTAGGGAAGGGAGGGCAGCGAGGCAGATTTATACTAAGTCATCCACCCGCCGACGCAGTAGTTGTGGATGGCAAGTCAGGGATTCTGCCAGCAAAATTTTGGTACCAGCGAGAGATTGAAGATAATAATATCCCCCATCTCCCACACTCTGGCTCTCACACTAAATCCAAGATACAAAAATAAACTTTGGTCGGATCTTCCCTGTGCCAAGGAAATACTGATACTCAGCTACACTTGCTCTATCAGAATTTGGATATGGGAGGCCGTTAGGAATGGCTGGTTGGTGATGGCGCTGGAGGATTTGCCGCTGTGAGGATGTCGCAGCACAGAGAGAAGGCAGAGAAAATAATAACAGGAACCCCAGTAAAGCCGCACTGCTTCCAATCATTTTGTCTAATCTCAGTGATAATAATGGTATTAGCAACGATTGTTTGGACGTATCCCACAGTGGGCGTTGCACCAGAGTTTTTCAGATGATCTTAACAGGATTATCTGTATTATAACAGCCCCCTCAGTGTAACATCATCTCGCTTGGAGATACTTGATGGCGGTGGGGGCCGTGATGATTGTCATTTGGTCGGTCATGGCGGCATTAAGTGGATTTCCCATGCATGTTTACGCACTCGCTCAGTGTAAATAATTTCATCATGGTAACCAGGACTACGCCGCCATACATCCAGTCCCAATTGCTCGACCATGTCCTGATGGAGCTGGCTTCTGCTGCAAAACCCGTGGGCCAAGACACAATACCGCCCCTCACACTCCTGTTTGTCTCATGCAGAATCGCTGCCCGCTGTGCTCCGATCACTGACCTTGGCTCTCACACCCCCATACTAAATGTCCGTATTATTTTCTCGTTAATAAAACAGGGCAGCGGCACTACGGATCTAACTAAGCGGCGTCACGCTTATGCCGAACCTATAATCTCTCCAGAGGTCTTGTTGGAGCCTAGCACAGTTGGATTTCCTTTTGTGGATTATGTATCAGATGTATGACATATCCAACGAACAATACTAACGCCCTCTCGGCTGTCACTCCTTGCTGTAGCAGACCCCTTTTCTTTATTACTTGTGTACATGTGCATGTGTTTTTCAATAAACCTGTGTTAGGTGTGTTGGATGTGTGATGGAGCATCTGACGAGTCCGAGATGAGTCGAGACAGAGATCCCGTAGCCATATCCTCTGTCTTTTCAAGACACTGCCGCTACTGCCGTTTTTCGGCCAATATCTAAATATCAGATTGGCTGCCCATGTTTCTTGTTTGTGTAGGGACAAACATACAAACCTCTCTCTTCTCTCTCTCTCTCCTTGCCTGGGTGTTTTTTGCTGAACAACAGTAGCCCTGTGGAATGTGCGAATTAATAAGCAAATCCTTTTTAAACCAACTGAGTCCATCATTTTTTTTCATCATTGATAACAATGGTTTTTGAAAAAAGGTATTGTTCCTTTTTTTGTCCAATCCTCAATTGCCATCGGCATTGAATCTATGTATAGGAGCATTTGTCTCATTTCCCTCCCTTCCATAGTTTCTTCCTGCTTGGATAGGCATGTCTGGGAGTTTATATGTATGTGCCCCAGTACATACATATAAATATGTAGAAGGTTTTGCTTAAGCCACACCCATACGCAATACCGGAATTCCATCCACGCATTGCATGAATTCAGTAATCGTAAATGATAATGCAATATTGGTTGCTAAAAATGTATCGAAATGGGTGTTCTAGTCTGAATTTGGGCTTATTGTACCCAGTAAGCATCAGCAAACCACGCCTTTTGGACAATGGGGAAATATCGGTGGCACACATAAAGGTTTCTGGATATTAGCCTCATCCCCATCGTTAAATTCGCGGTGATGAAGAGCAGCTGACCTTGACTTTTTGGGTCATAGGCTACACACACACAAAATGGCCAGCCTGTCTTTCTCAGCAATGTATCTCTGGATTGAAAAATTGAATTTCTCCATCCCTCCTTCATTAATCAATTTATCTTTGAATCATCGTTGTATGATTGAGATATCATTTTTGATGGGGATTCTTTCTTTTGACTCACTCACACACAGACCAACGTCTGTAAGCATATTTACTTAAGCTCACTAAAGCTAGTTTTTCGGAGAATGAGGGCCCAATGGGTTCCGGATGTTTTTCTGCGGTCAATCGCTGCTCTTTCTGTTCTAGAGTCAAAAGTCTAAAACATAATTGACCCATTTTTGATATTTACCAGGCGAGTTTGGGACGATGGTGAGCCAGACAACCAATTGGTGGTAGTAGGGACTCTTTCTCCACTCCTTGATAGGCTGAGTAAACAGCAACATAAACGCCTTCGAGCAGTAAACGCCCTCCGTTGTACCTTTTTTGATGTATTGTGAAGATGGGGTTGTCATGGTGTTGCTGCCATTTGGCATGGTGTTTGTGTAGGTCCTGAGAAGAGCGTTTGGTTCTGATTGTTACTGGCTGCCAAAGCCAAGAACCGTCGCCTCAAGTCACTCTTCTCATCCTCGCCTTCCCCCCTCCTTCTTTCCCTCTGCTTATTTGAGTGACTGTTTATATTGTATTCCGAGTTTTAAAAGCTCTGTTCAGGTCCCTAAGAATATACCGCCATTTCTTTACAAATTTGAATTCACAGACAAAATATGGACCACCGTGCTGGCAATTACTACCAAGGCCCTCCACCTCCACACCCAAATTATTATCAAGGCCCACAGCCATCGAGTTACCCACAAGGAGGATACTATAGCCAGCCAGCATACCATCAACCACAACAACCTCAATATGTTGTTCATCAAGCTCCTCCACCCAAGAGCACTGGTATGGGTCCAGCTGCTGGATGTTGCCTAGGTACTGGGCTTTGCTGTTGTGCCGAAATGCTCTGTAAGTATCACTGCAATATTGACATATGCACGTTAATCCACAGACTCTCAGAAAATAATTAAATGGAATATTCATTAAGAGCTAACTACAACTTGCTGCATGTGTTTTGTATGGTTTCCTTTTTGATGACTTGTGACACTTTTAAATGCATCATTGCTGTGGTTGGTAGGCTTGGATATGATGTGCTAGTATGTCTAAACACTATCAGGTTTTGCTTGTGATCAGGAATGAGGTGGCTGTGTATGGGTGGGTCCAGGCTGAAAATGAGCAACAACCCATAGCTTTTTGCCTTTTAAACTGATGATGGTGACTCCATATCACAGATTTGCCACAACAAATAAGAAATAAACTATCACTATGTGATTATAGCAATGCCCAGAAGACTACTTCCAATTATAAGTATGGTCAAAGCTCCCAAGGCCTTAGACAAACATGGGCCCTAGGATCTGGATATGAAATGGCTGATCGTTAGGCCATAACCTGAATGCCCATTTCTATCTACCTTGCATTTGATCCCAAGTGAAATCTGACCGCATGCAAGCACATCTCATCCGTAGTAGCCTTGTATCATCCACCCGCTCAAATATAACATGTATCGCTCTGCTTTGTTTTTGTGTAGTGGTTGGAGCTGTATTGAACCTTTTACCCCCTTATTTTAAATAATCAGGTATCTTGCACACAACAACAATAGTGGCGATATGATCAAAGTTCACAAGGCCTTAGGCAAGATGGGTTCCCAGGAGTTGCATATCAAATGTCTGATGATTGGGCCAAAGTGTGATAGGGACCCATCCCTGTCTAATATTGATTCGATTATTAGTGAAATTTCACATATTATATGAAATGCCGCTTTTTCCCATTAAACTATTTATGGTAATTTTCTGTGTTTTTTATCTATAACTCCAACTACCAGTTGCTTCTATCCATCTATAATTGTAATCATTATTGTTAATATTATACTGGGCGCTTTTGTATGATGTAAATGATGCTATGTTCTATGTGAGTTCGGATGACATAAAGATTTCGATGTAAAGCAAAAGCGCTAATTTGCTAAGGTTGGCATTAATAATCGAGTATATGTCTCTACATACGTGTATTATCCGACCATGTCTTGTTGAGATGTCTCGTGTCTCTGCAGTTGTGTACAATATAAATGCAAGAGTGCATTGACTATCTATGTGTATATTTTTATTCAAGGTCTAGCAACATCATCGTTTTTCAAGCCAAGCACGGATGGTACCCTTATACAAGATGGTATCTACTTACATAGAAATACATACAAATATGGTATTTAGACACAGGGATGTCCGCCATATGTATTGTCATCCCTCTTTAGCTTGTTAACTTGTATTCTAAGTTCGCCCATTTGTATTCTCTGTTCATCTATCCTATATACTTATAAACGCCTTTTCGCTAATTTCTCATCCAGCTATGTCTTACTCTTCGAGTCTTCCCCCACCGTATGCACTTGGTTTGCTACATAACAGACTACAAAAGAACCAAGAACAAGAACAGGCGTCCAACGAACATTATAACCAACACCAGCAGCAGCAAGTCGATATAGAGACAAGTGCAGGCAGCCATGGCACACCATTTTCTAGCCACCCTCCTGAAATAGAAAATATGGACTCTCAAAACGACTATTCATCTCATACCAACCACCAAGGTATGTCCACAAACAATGGTCCAGACGTAGATGGGATGATGGATACGTATCCAGCTTCTTCTCATGTTGTACCTCCACTATCAGCCTTGAACTACAACAATGCTCGTGGTCTGTCATCACCTCCTGGGTATTCTTCACCAGCCCCACGCTCAATTCCCGCACATTTTGCCGGCCATCAACCTACCAATCAATACTATGACAGTAAGGGTCAATATATGTCTCCACCTCAGCAGCTACAAATTTATGGAGAAAATGCATCATTTTACAATCCGAGATTGGCGCCACCGGGTAGCTATTACAACCACCATTCATCTTTGCCACCCAAGGAACAGAGCCACATGTATACCCCGCGACCAAATTACCAAAACCAAGGTGCTGGCAATGGTGCGAAACATGGAGGTGGTGGCTTAGAAGCGTAAGTTCGATGATATCACTAGTTTTTTTTTCACATGGAATTGAAACAACATCCATACATTTGAAACTACAGCATTATAGGGTATAGTGTTATCAAACTAAATCAATATGTAATTCTTATTTGTATATAGACTCTTGGCTTCTCTGTGTTGTTGCTTTTTGGTGTCTCAAGTGGCTAAAGGACGCTAATCCCGAATATGTTTCCAAGAGTATCGTTATCGACATCTCCACTACTACCACCATTTTAATCATACCTCTCATTATTTTGGTTCTATTTCTTTCTTTATTTCACCACTGTGTATTAATTAATCAACAAAGGATTGTCTAGATGCTTCGTTATTATTATTATTGTTGTTGTTGTCGTGTGTAATTCCAGATGAGATTTTCTTTTCCTTATCTATTGAGCGCGGTTTCTGTATGTGTATATCCAAGACAATCTCATCCAGATCACCATCATCATCACCACCACCCATTATCCATCACATAAGATCAGGATCGTTGTTGATGTTAAAGTTGTCACAAGTAGTGGATCCATGTTAATAAGTGTAAGCGAAAATCCATCTCTATGATTCGCATACCATAAAGATTATCTCATTTTATTCTACAATATAATAGCTGCTCACATATTCGATTATATAGCTTTTTACCCACTCCTTCGTCTATCCACTTTGAGTTTTTTCTCCACTCTTATTTTTATAAGTCGCTTTAAATAATATTGAAATATGAAGTATAAGGGCGATTATTTTTGAAGGGCTAACTTAATACTATCAATGATAATATAGACTGACCAATATACATAATGAAACCTGACCTACTAGCGAAAATTAGTAGTCCTTCAAAAATAATTATCCATATGGGCAATAATTTTTGAAGAATGAATTTTGGTGACTGCTGATTATAGGGGAAATCACAGCCAAATGGATGTCCAGTTTTACTAGTAAACTTTCACCCTTCAAAAATTATCACCCATATGTGTAATAATTTTTGAAGGGTGACCATTTGCTAACAGGCTGTGATCACCAATTTGGCTGTAGTAGCCCGTATGATCTTTAGCCACCAAAAGTCACCCTTCAAAAATTATGATCCATATTTAATATCCTACTCTAAAGTTCGATTA
>JANBPU010000206.1:0-28230 GCA_027575805.1 Mycoemilia scoparia | reverse complement strand
TTTCTATTCTTCTTTTTTGGACTGGCTTCATGCTCATAGATAGTTTCAGCAGCAGCCTTTCGCTTTTCACATCTCACCGGACTATTGTCAGCAGAAGCTAAAGTGTGTTGGTCAGGTGTTAGTACAAATTCACTAGTTTAGATCAATGTTGGCATATGGCATACCTTACCATCTGTCCTTTCCGGACTCGTTTCCTTGCTTTTAGAATGCTCAATGCCAGCCATGAATTCCAGATTATAAAAGAAAAGGTCAGATACTAAACAAGAAGTGATAGTTGAACCTGTTTGCGCAGGGCGCTTGTATTTAAGCATTATTTTTAAAGTCCCAACAGCAGCCGTCATTCATGGCAGTTGGGTGCAATGACAAAGCAGGATTGATTTAGAAGCACTATGGCGTTGACAAGCCAGAACACAATACCCATTCTGTTTTTCAATCCATAGCAATTTTATAAAAGGCTGCATTCATGCCGTTGTCGTCGTCGTCCCTTTGCCAGAAATGACTTCTATTTCTATTTCTGGCTTTTGTGTGCCCACACAAACAATCTTCGAGTCCGTGACCGCATCTATTAAAATGACACTAACTTGCAATAGTGTCTATTCAGAATGCATGACCACAGAATTATTATATAATAGCAGCCAGCATGCATAGGCAATAATTTATATAGGACACCGCCTATAATTTTATGGCCATCATCCCTGCAGGCTTTACTAGTTTAGAGAACCCTCCCCAGAATACCTTTGGACATTCTTGCTATTCCCATAAAAAATACCTATTAATAAACCCGCTACTCCTGTCATCACGCAAAGCTTTCATTGGAAAGCTTTGGATATAATCGAATTTCACCAATGGTTAAAATTCGGCTTTGATAAACTGTGAAATAGATCTTAATGCGTTCTCAGATTATGACCTAATAACCAGGCATTTCATATGTAACTCCTAGGGGGGCATTTTGTCCATGTCCTTGTGAACTTTGACCATATATAATAATAATAATAATAATAATAATAATAATAATAATAATAATAATAATAATAATAATAATAACAATAGCAATAATAATAACAATAATAAAATACAAAAAACAATAATTACTCTTCATTACCACCATCCAGGATTCCAAAGAATCTACACGAGTTTTCATAAACCTTCTTTCTACACTCATCAATTGACCATTCCTTAGACACAGCAACCAAATTTTCAGAAAATGCCATACACTCATCAACATCATCCATCGAATCCACATCACTTTCAATCAACACTCTATTATCCGGAATCGCCCTAATAATCTCGGCAAACTTTTCAGTATTCCTACCATTAACCAGCTTAGAAAAACTGACATAAATCCGATCCCTCCCAACACCGCCCGGAATGCTCAAAAAGTCTTTAAGGGACTCAATAGACCCCGAATACGAATGCAACATAATCTTGGGTGGCAAACAACTGGGCGGCGTGTTTCGCAAAATATCAAGCAAAGAGCCTTGGCATTTCACACAATGTATAGAGACCGGCCTATTAAACTTTGTGGCTATGTCGAGCTGTTTGTTAAAAAGATGGATTTGGGACGTGAAAGGAAATCGGAGTTTGGTGGTACCCTTTACGGCCTTTTTGTCTAGACCTATTTCACCAACTATCGCGTTGGGGTGTTTTTGGAGATAGGCCTCGAGCTCAGACTCCCACGTATCGGGAATGTCAAGCCCTTCGGCTGTTGAGATCGGGTCTTGGGTATTTTCGGGTAAGCCTGGGACTCGTTGGACAAACCAGGGATGAATTCCAAATGCAGGAATGAATCGCGTGGGATGGTGGGAGTGGAGTGCTGATACTGTGGGCCAGTCGTAGTAGGTTGTGCCCATTTCACATAGCTGGCTAGTTTTGACTTGAATTTGGAGTGGAATGTTATTTATGCTGGGTGTTTTGGAGTTGTCGCTAAGCATCGTATCATGGATATGACAATGAGCATCAATTTGGTAGATAATCTGGTTAGAGGTATTATCATCATTATTATTATCTGATTGTTGATGCTGTTGGTCTTTAGTGTTGTTTTCAGTCATGTTGGTATTTATCTGTTGTGATTTTCGAGTAAAGCAAAGGAATATGCTAATGGTGAGAGTCTGTATAGGTAAGAGCAAGAGGGAGAGCCCATAGAGTCGTAATGGCTCTTCTCTTTTTGTTTATTGAAAAGTAATTAAATCATTAGTCCCCGATTAGATCAGAATGGGACGAATATGATGCGGAGCACTATTGCTCTCATACTAATAATATAGAAAAGATCAAACTACAATATGGGCAATAATTTTTGAAGGGTGAATTTTGGGGACAATGATTATAGGGGAAATCACAGCCAAATGGATGTCCAGTTTTACTAGTAAACTTTCATCCTTCAAAAATTATTGCCCATATTACATGCAAGAATCGCATTATTGGTGGCGACTTTAAGAATTAAGAATAATAAAATGAACTGGCCCACTCGTGCAGCGTTATGAGGAATAATTATTTTATCTACAAATGGGAATTCCACCATGGAACAGCAGCACCATAAAACTCCCAATAATTTCTTGTATGATGGTTCTTGATAATTCATTTCACCACCATCAAATGACAATAACCTCAATACAACTTTTTACTATTAAATAGATGATACACTCTTTCTGCTATATTTATTATTATTTATCAAAATAAAGCAAAAAATCAATCAATAAAGGAAATATAAAAATAAAAAGTAAAACAATATATATATATATATATAGAAATGACTCATTTAAAATCCTCTCCATCCCCTCCCAACATACAAGCTAATCACAATCAATTACCAGAATTCGTATAATAACTCAACGCCGGCTGCAACTTTCTATTAGCCTCACATGCCAACAACCAATCCGGTCTAACCACTGGAATACTCAGCGCGGTCGCAATCTCATAATTAGGACCACTAGGAGTCCTACACAACAAATGCGTAACATCAATCGACACATGGTTAGTCCATTTGGCCCCAATCCTCTCAATACATTCTTTCAAATCCGCCACCTCCTCAGCCGACTCGAAATCTCCAAAACAAACCCGAATCCCAGTAAGATTATCTAGGGTATGCGTACGAACTTGGACTGGTTCGGATAAACTACGGCTAGCCGAAGTGCGTTGTTCAAGCCGGAATGTATATTCATGGTCTACATCCAACCCAGTAACTTTGGTTTCCCTCAGCGTATTTGCGGTCGATATGTTAATGGGCAATGAGTGGACCATTAGTTGATTGTCTTTATATAATCTGAGACCCCGGAAATCGGATTTTGCTATGTCTAGGGGATCCCATTCTAAAACGGCTGACGTCTGGGTTACGTTGCGGACTCGCAGGACGGGTGGTTTGGGCAAGCTGGTTCCAAATTCTTTTAGAATGTGTTCTTGGACCTCACGTAAAGCTTGGCGCTGTTGCTCTTCTTGCGATATGTTGCGGGATAGTTGCAGGTTTATTACCGAACCGGGTTGGACACCGGGTGGTAGGAGGTATGATGGGAATTCTATGAGCTGGTTGTTGCTGGTTAGTAGGATAGCCATGCCGGCATCTATTTTTGTCACTGTTAATGAATACTTTGATCCTTCTCCGCCCCCTGCACTCATTATTGAGCCTTTCCGTTCTAAAGCTTGGCCACTACCATCAGAAGGAATTCCCGATGAATGTTGAATATTCTGGGTTGAAGTCGACATCATTAGTACTATTATATATGTTTGCGCCCTTGTATGCGTTTATGGACTACCAAGCGTTAATATGATGGATTGAATTGTAATTTAAATTCGGAATGGTTCACTAGATGATGGTGGGTAGAATTGAGGCCAAATTAACCTTGAGTAGCACCAAATCCGATATGCAGATATAAAAAACGTAGGCCTTGAAATGTAATAGAAAAGAGCAGCAATACGTTAAAGAACCAGGAAGCAAAGAAACCCTGAAGGTCAAGCGGATACACGTTGTGCTTTGGTTCTAAATCAGGTGGGTCTTGTGCATCTAAGGATTTCAAGAATGCTACATCACCTTCATTGAGACCACAGTATCAACCTTTAATCCACCGCTAGTATGTCTTGATTAGATCGACTGAATGTATTAACTCCACGCTCCTTTTTAACCAACCACCACAGCTTCAAAATAAGACACACCAATATTATTACTTTAATTCTTCAAAAAATAATAACAAGCAACAATAAAAAAGAACTTCATTAAAATTGAAATGTATTCAATTACACAAAAGAAAAACGGTATAAAATACCAAGATACGGCCAATAATAAAAAAGAGAGAGATACCAGCAAACAAAACTAGTCAGAAAAAGTAAGCAGGTGGTTTAAATTGTGGGCAGGAGAATAGAGCTAAGGTTGTGGTGAAAGAAATGCAGTGAAGATATGTATCAAATGTTTTAATATCACATACGTATATCTTTATAGAGGGGTGGTGGTGGTGGTTTGTGTTGGTAGGTATCGAAAGAAAAAGAGATATATAAAAGAGAGATAAGATAGATAGAAAATAGAGAAGCACAGCAACAAATGCTGCTGACAGAGAGTAGATAATAATATTTAATAAGGCATGGAGTTTGACAGATCATGGAGAACAATGGGTCAAAAGGACAGGCTGATAGAGAAAGAGAGAGAAGTGGCTTTGGAAATCATGCGATTACATACAGAAAGAGGATTTTAAGGAGAGGTGGTGGTGAATGTGCAGTGTTTTTGATAAGATATCAGGCACTATTGAACCAAGCCTATGCGTGCATATTATTGTAAAAAGATATGCTTGACCAGTAGTTGTACGCGCTGAACCATGATGTGTAAGTATATTTCGAGCTCCTTTACTTCTTTATCAGTGGAATAAGAATCTTTTGGTCCCTGGCCATTGTGCAGAGGAAGGTATGGTTAAGAAGCTCTTCGATGCTGGCACGGCTATGGACGTCCACGCACAGACACTCGGCCAGGAACAGCTTGAGATCGGCCCCAAGCTTCTCGGGGTGCTTGAGCGAAGGCGTGCCGTTGGTGGCAATAAGGTACAGCGCCTTTAGTGGCTCCTCATCAAGATATGGCGGCTCAGACTCAATCATCTCGATCACCATGATTCCCAGAGACCACACATCAACCTTGGGCCCATATGGCTTCTGCTTGACGACCTCCGGTGCCATCCAGTACGGCGTGCCAACCATCGTGGCTCTCTTGCGCCGGCTGTCCGAAAGCTTGGCACAGAACCCAAAGTCTGTAATCTTGACATTTCCGTCAATGTCAAGCAAAACGTTGTCCGATTTGATATCGCGATGGATAATGCTCTGCTTGTGGAGATGATGCAGGCCACGGCACACTTCGCGACAAATAGTTGCCATCTGCTTCTCATTGATGTCCATGTTGTCTATGATGTCAGTAAGAGCTCCACCCTCCATATATTCCATAACAACCCACAGGTCTGCGCTGTTGATAAGAAATGACTCAATGTAGTTGACAATGTTTTTGTGCTTGGATTCCTTCATGACCTCGATTTCATTAACCAGCAGCTCCTTGCGTGGCTGGTTGGACAAGTCCATTTGCTTGATGGCCACAAGCTCCTGGGTTCTCTGGCGGCGCGCAAGGTACACATTTCCTGATGCTCCCTGGCCAATCTTCTTGACCTTGCTGTAGAGTGTTTTTGGATCCTCTCGGGACACAATAGAGCGTAGGCGGACCATGATCTGTGCCTCAGACATTGTCGAAAGTCTCTGCTCCTCCTTCTTTGGCTTGATGGATGTCTCCTGCATCTTCCCTGTAAGGGCCTCGAGCGCGCTCTGCTTGGCATCCTTCTTTGGTGCACCATTTCCGGCCCCAATGGTCGTGACACTACTGCCTCCGGTTTTGGAGCTGTTAGAGCCACCGGCTTGGTTTGATGGAACAAGTGTCTTTAATGAGCTTGCAGTAGAGCCTAGACCCCCACCGCTGCCATGTTGATGGCCATGGCTCTCTTCGCGACGCTGTGCCTCAGCAAGGGCAGAGGCCCTGATGTTGGGAATCTGGACGTTAGAAGGTGCAGGAGCGACCTTTGGTGGTTGAGGCTTGGGTGGCTCGAATCGGCCATTCTGGTCACGCTTGGCCTTGGGGAGCTCCTCGCTTTTATGCGTTACCATACCGTATCCCTTGAGGCCGGCGTTTATGTCAAGATAGTCTGTGCGCCCGCCAGCAGTGAGACCAGATGACCCAGCGGCACTGGTTAGCATACGCTGCTGTGGGCTGGGCTTGCTATGCCCAATAAGACCTGCCATCTTGTTAAATGGAGCCAAAGAGCTACCTCCAAGGCCATTTGATCCAAGTCCTTGCATAGCAACAGCGGCTTTGCCCTCCTCGGTATTTTTTGTGTAGAAATCGAGAACATCAAGGACAGCCTGGGGATTCTGGGCGTAGTCCTCTTTAGTCAAGTGAGATTGCTGTAAAAGCCGTTCCCAGCTTTCTGGTAAACCAACAAACATGCCTGTCTGGGGGTCGAAATCTACGTGAGTTTCGTGGTGGAATCCACAAGGTGAGGATATATCGTTGAGCATGGGACAGTATTGATAGATAGTGTCCATCCAGGTGTATAGATCGTCATCGTTCTTGCACTGAATGTAGTAGCATCGGTCGTTTGACCTGATCTCTATACAATAAGTTTTAATCTCGGAACGACTCACAGCGGTTACATCGCTCAGCGATATCTTGTGTGAGGGCTTGGAATTGTCCTAACAATCAAGTAAGGTATATTTGGTTATATTTATATCGTAGCACACGGATAATAACCAACATGACAACGATGATGATAACAGCAAATGAGCCGGCAGATAACCAGACCCCCACATCAAATATGATATTGTCATTGAGGTGTGTGTTTATATATATGCATATTTACACAATCCAAATAATAACTATTCTCTATGAATGGTTATATAATCAATATGTGTATACTTACATCACTCTTTTTAAAATACAATGAGAAGGGTGTCAAGACAGCTATGCGCTTGGACCATATCCAAGAGTCCTTGACAATTACCATCCCTTTCTTTATTACGCTATTAGCATGATCCATGATGGTGATTTAAATTATTTCTCCTATAACAAAAATCACACAAGTATAGTCAATAAATGAGTTACAATTCAACAGGTAACAAACCCCAAGAATATGACTATCAAGAGCCCCAATATCATGTGGACTGCTGTGCCCCAAAGAATAAGGTTGGCCTGACTTATTCATCAGCACTATTAATAAGACTACTTACTCTACTGCGAAGCGACAATTGTATAATTATGTATATGAGATGATGGGTGCAGTACGTATATAAAATATGAATATATGCGTGTAAGGATATAATCTCTGTGCGTATATATATATGTGTGTGAGTAGCTATTTATATATCTATAAACGTACTCCTAGAACGTATATTCAGTTTGAGGGAATAGGCGTAGGCGCGTTGTTTCTCGATACGCTTTAGTTATCTTGCTTTCTTGGAGAAGAATAGTGTATGATAGTTCTATAGAATAGTATACCGTGTTGTTTTATGGTGGTTAGCATGAATTGCAAAAACAAATTGTGGAATGGCCAAGGCTGAGATTTAGGCAATCGTCTTCATAATGGGGTGTAGAGGAAAGATGCAAAGGGGGAATTTGGTCACTATACCACTATAGCCGTACAAGTCTGTTTTTGGAAAAGGAGGGAGAAAGAAACAATGGGTAAATGGTAGATATTGGTAAGGAGGCGGTTTTAGTTATTTTGGTAATATGGCTAGGAAATAAAGGGGGACCATTATCACTGTTATAATAAATTGAGATGGATAGATAAAAGCCCAGTGGTGGGTATGATGGTTTTTATGAACAAAAAATAAGGGTGTTTTAATATTAAGCGCATATATAGAAATAGATATCAAGTTGGAAAGTACTCTTTGGCTTGATATTATATAAACATGGCTTGAGGAATACGAAATAGTATATGCTAGGGTATGGATAGATAAATGTCTTGCGCATATATACAGCAGACTGAAGGGAAGGTGTATATTTTGGTACTAGGGCCAATATACAACTACTACTTACACTGCTAGTATTGTTCAGCTATTATTATCTATTACTCATAAACGCCACACACCTAAACACTGACTCACGAGCACACAGAGACACGGATAGAAATATGCAAAGGCGGAGATTTGGTTTGGTATGTCGAATGTGGAAACAGGTATGGAAAATAGGAAGCTTATAAACTATGCAGAATGCAGAATTGCTTCTTTGGCCAAATAATGAATGATGAGGAAGAGATAGGTGGAAGGTCGAGGTTAATATGTATATATGTGTATATATATCACAGAAGAAGGCGAGAATATTAATAAGCAAAGTCGAGTAATTTCACGCGTAGACTTTAAACAACAAATATAAAGAATATATTCCAGTAATAATAGTATAAATAGCAAAGTTAGAAGCAAAAGGAGACTGTGAAAAGCCAAAGGGCTTTTAATAATATAAATAACAATAATCGCGAAGCCAGGACTTTTGTTGTAAACACAGGGTGAAAAAGACGATAGGCAAAGCAAATGCGACAAAGAACTCGCTCACTCACACAAACCAAGGACTGTCAGTAGCAATGGTGGCCAACTACAGGCCAACAAATTGTAAACAGCCCACAGCTGGCAGAGAGCAAACGAATATGTATATGTGTGCGAGCTGCTGTATGTATGTGCATCCACAAGAATGTCTCTAATTGTTAGCTTCGCTTACCAACATGAATGCACGCTCTAATAGAGCATGCCTTTAATAATCAATAAGGCCTTTAGAGACTGTGTGAGAGGGTTCCTGGAATAAAGCTTTCCCTCGCATTCTTCTTTCCAGGAACCTTCAACACTTTTCTCACTCAGCCAACTAACTGACTAGCCAACAACGAGCCAGTTTTTCTGACACCCGAACTTTTATTTTATACTACTCACTTTCCTGCTGTCAGCACAGGCTTGTATAAAAGAGTGCAAAAGAGCATTGGGCATTATTCTATTTTGCCATGAGGCTGTTTAACCTATAAATGGCCATAGGTACAACAAACGCCTCATGCTCAAAAGAAGGTACTGGGCCACAGCAACGGCCCGGTGCGCTGATTGGAATGGCTTGTCCGATTGCCTCACAGTTGAGTTGAGCAGCACGCTGGCTTCTCTCCCAACCAAACACAACATTTGCATAAACAGATTTGGAACTTTGGCCTGGCCTTGGGCATGATGGTTTTGTCTGCCCAACGGCTCTCTCTGCCCATGATCGATAAGTCGCAACGCGTCTTATAACCCATTGAGACACATAGCCTACCCTCTCTTGTTCACTTCGCCATTCACCGGTTCTTGATAAGCCACAGCATCCATGACCCCACGCAAAAATTTATACGCACAAGCCTTCGGCCAAATAACAGAGAACCCGTCTCGCACCTGTTGTACCTGAAGATTAATATATCTGTTTACTGTCCTTCTTTATTCTTTCTCTTTCTAGTCTTTGTCGCTCTTTAACCACCACACATCCAAGACCAGATCTGGCCAAGCAATAGAAGCGCAGCCACAAGTATGCATAAATGTATATATATATCGATTCAGCATGCTTAGCTGGTAGTATGTTGCTATCACTTGACATTTCTTTTCTCAAGCCACCTCAACAATGACCACTACTGTTGCTGCTGCTGATACAAATACTAAAACATCGGCTTAGAAGGAATTTTTAGACTATTTTCTTCCACTTCAAGTCGCCATATATGTTGCCAGTTTAAAAAGAGATCAGCAACAGTACACACGAAAGTCTGTGTCCCCCTAATTTGCACATCTTTCCTTTGTTATCTCAACAACTCTCGCACCACACATGGCTTTCATTTGCCATTTCGCAAAGACCAGTACACAGTGCATCGCACACTGACTACAGACCTTAACAACTTTACAACAACACCTCTCTGTCTCTAAACTATAATTTGCATATGGTTTTGCCATATCCTTTACTGCCAAAATGGCTTTATACTGCGAGAATCAGCAGAATCTATCCTATGATATTCTTGGCTGTTGGCATAAAATCTAAATAGCTATATACCTGTTCCTATGAAGTACCATCCAAGCCCGTGTTGGAATCTATCCTGCTGCCACATCTGGATTATTATTTTTGAAGGCCTAGTTTTTGCTAGTAGACCGGCTTCATCATGCATTTTGGCCGGTCTATATTATCATTTATACTCTCCTTTTAGCCCTTCAAAAATAATCACTCATATGAAACAAGCAGATCTACAGATACACCGCAGACTTGCAACATAGCCAAGAATAGCGTTACTCATAGCTTTGCCGCTGCTTTGCAAATAAAGTATATGGCTGATTTTAATGTTATATCTTCGGAGCAATATTATTCCACCCTGATACAACAGCTATTTGAATAACAACAATGCTAAGAATAAACCAATGTGTTTAAGCTCTTGTGTCGATCTCAGCCTTTGTTGCTTAGTGCTAAAAGCACCTCCTTAATACAGGAACACACAGACTCTTTCTCTATCATGTTGTTTCATGTGGTTGGTTACACGTGTATCTAAACATTGGTATACATGTTGAAATGTCTTGCATACTTGTTAAATATACTTTCCAATAGCCTTTGGTGAGCAACAGCCAACCTTGACTAGTCCCTACCTATTGTCCTATTCATTTCTATAACAAAATTTTATAAAAAACCAACATTTATCTATAGTATTGTTCAACTCATTACTAAACAAACAGCATTGAATACTAACACTGATATCGTATTATCAGTAGAATTAGTAGTATTACAAAAGTTTTAATTGTTATCAAATTATGGATTCTTGAAATAAACAAGAAAATAAAATATCTATTGAAATTAGTTCTCGGTTATCTCTACTACAAATTATTATATCCAACTTGAAAAGATTTAGCATAAACAAAACTAAATAAAATTAATTATTAATAGAACAACATTGCATTATTTTTAAACCTTATTTGCTTTATCAAATATCTCCTATGATTAAGCATTTTATTACTCCTATGGAGGTAGCTGTATGCCACATACACTAAATTTGGATAATAATTTATGAAGGGTGACCAATTGCTAGTAGAACGTGATCACACATTTGGCTGGGATTGCCCCTATAATCTTTGGCCACCAAAAGTCACCCTTCAAAAATTATGATCCATTTGTGTTTACCAACTTTATCAAATATCTCCTAGATCCATGTGATTTTTTAGATCACCCATAATTATGTCAATAAGTTTGATTACTTTTCTATTTATACACAAATAGATATTCATTCAGAAAATGAAGAAAACTTTTTTCTATATCAACAACTATCAATCTTTTTCAGAAAAAAACAACGCTAGACCTCAATATTGTATATATACAAAAAAAAGATGACAGATTATAACGCCAGCAACAAGAAGATCAAGAAAGAAAAAGAAGTTGTTCTTGGATATGCCGAAAAGCCTGATGATAAATTTTATGAACTTCCGTTTCCAAGTAAAATTGGTGGGTTTCCAGTAAGTCTCATTCCCCATCATCACAATCATAATAATAATCATAATTCTGAAAAAAATGACCATATATTAACATGGTTATTTCATATCATACTATGAATGAAGATGATAACAACAGTGATCTATACAAATTCGCTATTATAATTATAGGTTTGGACTGATCCAAGATATCCTTTGGATCGAGACAAAGTTACATGTGATATATGCCAAGGTCCCATGAACATGCTGCTCCAACTTTATGCACCAGAAGATGATCCACCTGAAGCATTCCATCGGGTAATCTACATATTCATTTGTAAAAATGGAGCTTGCCATAAACATTCAGCTGAAAAATGCATGAAAGTCTATCGGTCCCAGTTGCCTGAAAAAAATGATGTGTGCGTTTCAAGACCACTTGAACAAATCAAAGAAATTGGTGATGATGATTTTGGTGAAGAAGAAGAAGATGATGATGATATTGAGTGGATCAGAAATCCAGACTTAAAATGCAAGTATTTTATTTACTACTGTCATTGCTATTATTGTTATGAAATAATGTGACTGCCAATATCAATGAGCTGATTTGATCTCACCACTAACCAAAATTATATCTTATTGTATAATAATAGCTGCTTCTACATGCGCACTGTGCGGATATTCAGCACCACTTAGTTGTGACAAATGTAATGATCGCCATTACTGTTCAAAATCACACCAAAAGCGTGACCAAACTACATACTCACATAAAGCCACTTGCACTGGAAGAAGAAACACAACCAAAAACTCTAACACTGTAGGCGATAATGATGATGATAATAATAATTTGGAATATACCTTGGAAGCATTAGAAGGATTAAAAGTCAACGCCACCACTAATATTCTAAAATCACTATTTCCGGAATTCGAGATTGTATCTGAACCCGAAGTTTTACCCAAAAAGAACAAAAAGAAAAGCTCCAAGTCAAAAGACTCTTCTAACCAAAGCGATAGAGATGCTGATAACAGTGATGGTGATGATACTGATAACAGCGAAGATGAACGAGAAATTGAAAAAACTGAAGATAGTGAAGTTGACGTTGACCGAGAATTTTTAATGTTCCAAAAAAGAATTGCTCCAAATCCAGAACAAATCCTTCGTTACATCCGCACACCCCATGATGATGACCATGATGATGATGACGACTCTGAAAAGGAAATTTTAGAACCTTTGTGGGTCAGCGATTTGAACAAACCAAATATCATCCACCACTCCTCATTTTCTTCACAAGAAAAGGATATCCCAGATTGTGAACTATGCGGATCACCTCGAGAAATTGAATTCCAAGTAATGCCTCAACTTTTAGGATATTTGGATCTTGATGATATAGCATCGCCATCATCTATCGATTGGGGTACACTTCTTATTTACACTTGTCCAAACAGTTGTCCCATCCCCGAGAGCACCCAAAATAGTATCTATGCCCGTGAAATTGTTTGGCGTCAAAACTATAGCCCAAAAGGTATCAATGACAGATACCTAAAAGCTGCACAAGGAAAATTGTCAGTCGACAAGATTGTGAGCAAACAATTTGATGATGTTGAAATTTAATAAAACCGACAATATGGTATTTACACATGCCTATGTGTTGTTTATTTACCAATATCACCACCACCATCATAATTATTTCTTTGATACATAAAAGTATTTGGTTTTTTATTTGTCTATTTTTAATATCACTTTTAAAAAATAAAAGTCTTTAAAATAAATTATAATTGAAAACTAAATAAATAGTCAAGGTTCACAGGGCTTTAGGTAAAAAATAGATCCCCAAGAGAGCAGCTGTCTATAGATTGACTCATGATTGGGTCAAAATATAAGGACCTGCAGTCAGTCTACAATATTTTGAACCCAAGTGAAATCTTGCCAAATTCAAATCACAAAGTTCAATTGATTTTGACTCCTTTAATAAAAATTCTGGACGACAATCATGCCATACCTACACATCCACCTATCTTATAAATTGATATAATCTCATACTTATCTTTCAATGGTATGGCTTAGATTGCGATTATGATGATTTAGGAAAAATGCTGATAAACATTAGAGTGAGGTTTGTTACACTCTTTTTTGTTTATACTTTGGCTGTATCAGCCAGTTGCACATATCATAATGCAAAATAAAATGTATGTGTATCAATATCACACACGCACACACGTACACTTTTGATTCCCAAGTCCTTGTTGATTTCCCCGAGTACATAATCGAAAAAGATATTTGCTCAACAAAGCTTCTAAATATAATAGCCAAGAATACAATGCTCGGGGTTTGCTGATATAGAAACTTGTAAACAAAATTGCTGTGTGTCTATTTCTGAATGCTTGAAATGGGCCTCCATCAAGAATCCACAACCCCTTTTCCATCTCGGTGTTAAGATGAGATTATGTGTGAATCATATCAGCAAGATTAAATTTTCAGATAGATTCTTATTATTGAAATCATCAAGACGCTCACACATATGTATGAGTAAAGATTGAGGTATGTTGGAAAGAAGATACGTATAGAGCAATTAGCCCAAGACACGTATGAATATTGATGCATTATGATATACTAGCATTGGTACAACATCAGATGTCTTTTGAAATATCAATTACAATAAATACAATTTCATATTGGAAGGGAAATCTTTAGAAAAGTCAAACGCATTCTTTATAATTTTAAAAGAATATACAAATAAAATACCCATTGGCTAACTATTAAGCCCCTGGTACAGCATTAAAAAGACACGGACAATTGCAGTGGTAAATTAAGCATGATTTCAAAGTTTAATGCATTTGATTTAATAATTTTTAAAAAATACCCGCAAAACCATCCCCAATTATAATTGCAGATTAATTTAACCCAGAACCAAAAAAAAATAAATGCGTATGTGCATAAAAAACATTTATAAATAACCTAAAGTTATTTAAATTTTATTATCAAATACTTTTAATAACCACTGTTCGTGTGATACACACACACACGCGTGAGCTTCCCTTGCTTTTTCAGTGCAAGACAGTTTGTTTGTATTATTGAAAATAGCTGTATATCCATTACTATATGTGCAATAATTTTAAAGGGTAAATTTTGGTGACCAATGGTTGTAGGGGCAACCATAGCCAAATGGATGCCCAGTTTTACTAGTAAGCTTTTTAACCCTTCAAAAATTATTGCCCATATTACCAAATACTCGCATTTGCTTGTATGAATTCAAGTATTTGGGGATTCTAACCAAGATTTACTATTCAGATTCTCATTATCGCATGTCAAACACAGACAGAGATCAAATTCCAAATGTTGCTCCCAAGGATCCTTCACACACACACATATATATGATCTTTGGGATAATCGCAACAGCAATATTTGCATTTGGAACTATAGTAAAGAATTTAGAACATAGGGCACGAACCTAAATATTAGCTACAGTGGTTATTGTTGTTTTCCCTTCTTTTAGATTGTTATTAACCCTAGAAAGAAGGGCAGAGATTGTACTTTGCGTCTAGTAATAATAGTAAGCCAGATTGAAACCAAAGAGCAATGAGGGTAGTACATGGCAATTTTAGTTAAGGGACTTTGGAGTATTTGCGAATCCGAGTTTTCCTGGGTTTGAGTAGACACATTCCCTTGTTGTGTCAGGCTTCTGTCTCTCTCTCTCTCCTTAAGTCCACTCACTCACTCACTCACTCCACCATCACCAAATCTGGCCTGGGATTTTAGGTGGCTTATCCATTTTACACCACGCATTCGGAATCACAAATTACCTCTCACGCATACAACCAAGGTGGGATCTGTTTATCGCTCCTTGCCCTGTATCCAACTATTTGTTTTCGTTTTTCTTGAACAATAATAAAAGACCAACATACGCATATCTTTCAAACAATATACATACAATATGGATACATAAAGATACTGGCAGACAGACCATCTCAACGGTCAGTGAGAGTAGACCGTTAGTTATATTGTTTTGAGAAAATGCTATATAAACCGGACCACCAATAATAACGTATTGACCACGATAGACATAAACAATCGGTACACAAACATTTTTTGGCCACTAAGCCCTATAAAATTACAATAGTTTGTTTGGTGGCGCATATCTTTGCAGCTATTCGCTACCATTACTATTGCCACCAAAGATCTAAAAATGAATTGTCAGTAGCAACAAAATAGCCAGCACCAATTGTCATGGCGGGCAATCTTGAGCAAACGAAAGTCCCAGCAGCAGCATCAAAAATAACAAAAAGCCACACAATTCCTCGCCCACTCGCCCAAAAAACACAATTCCATGCAAACAGCCATTCTATTGGGAAGGCCAAGAAAATCATGAGAGAGAGAGAGAGAGGCTACATAGTCTGCTGTGGTACATATGACTAGCGCATGCCAGCATTATCGGCCGTTGAACTGTCATAGTGATAGCACTTCAGTTGAAGAGAGACAGAGAGAGAAGGGAAAGGAATGTGGCTTCTTTTGGGTTGCAGCTATTGCACGCCATCCTAAGCAAATACATACATACATACATACAACATTCCAGGAGATAATTCAATACATTTCTGCTACATCTATGTATAAAACACTCGTACACATTCATCTTGATGTTGGGGAGCAACATTCCATCACAGGCCAGCTTGATACCTTTTAGGGCAACAACATCAGGTCCATCTCAAGAGATACAGAATGTTACATAGGCTTTCTTATTGTAAAGATATGGTGCAAGTCAGTGGAAATGATTATGTACAGGTGCGCACTGTGGTGGATTGGGTTATTATTATTATTATTATTATTATCTACATTGTTAATATAGTGTGGTAGTTCAGGTTAGTTCGAATGAAGGGGGAATACCAAATAAGGAAATATGGTTGGATTTGGCCTGCTTGTGTCCCCATCACCTCATCTCTCGCATTTGTCCCTGCTCCAGCAGCCCTTCCCTCTGCCTCCTCAAGGGCACGCGTACATTGGCTCACATAGCCATCTGTTGCACTCTGTCACCTCAATTGTTATTTTGGTCTTTGTTTTGCGAACCTTTACTGAAAATACATTAGCGTGCGCAGTATCGGCATTTTCAGTGGCGAGGAGCGGCGGTGGTGGATCTTCAAAGAGAGGCTGCTGCTGCTGCTGCTGCTATTCTCATTCAATCCTTATTCAGTTATAGTGACCACCATTCCTTGCCTTGCCTTACTTGGAATGATATAGCACACCAGCAGTACAGTGTGTCCTTGCAATGCGGTACTGCCCCCACATGCACAGAGACAAATAGACACGAGTAAATTTGCTTGCAAGAGTAGTTGTATCTGTATCCGCCCTCACCAAGTTTTATCGCTCACAACCACAACAACCAAACGGTTTAAATACTGCTCATTATTCTCCCCCAGCAGTAATCTTTAGGAACACTTATCCCTTTATTCTCTACTCAGTCACTTGCTTTACATACATCGCCTTAGCCGCCTGTCTTCTATCGCATCACACAAACCACACATACAAAATGAAATTTGCCGTTGCTCTTCTCGCTTTTGCCGCCGCCGCCATTGCCTCTCCCATCCTCGATGGTCCCGGCCCCGCTGTTGATGTCAAGGCCAACGCACACGTCAAGGTCGGCAATGTCGCCAACGTTGATGTTGACCACCTCCACGCTCAGGCTCTCGGCCCAGACTATCTCGCCAAGGTCAATGGCAAGGTTCACGCTGATGCTCTCAACAAGGCTGTCAATGTTAATGCTGACCCAAACATTAAGGTCTAAGAAGTAGCTTAGCTAACTGCTTTTCAGATAAATTCTTCCACGACTCACGGAATTCCTCACACGTGTTATAACACTCGGCATCGATTTTATATATACGCTTGATGTGTATATTTAATGACATTTAAAATGAAATAGATATCAGGATTCTAATTTGCAATATAAATCATAACATATCATTACATATATGGCCATTATGAAGTGTATTTCAAACAGTAGTTATCAAAAAAAGTATTTTATAACTTGGTATACTAATTTCATATAATTTCCAGGATACAAATTCCAACCCATTTGACTTCTAGCCTTTCATAGTATATCTTTTTCCTTAGAAAACTTAGCAGGCTTCTGTCTCATTTATCCCAACTAGCTTGTAATTTCATTATTATCATATGCCATATCCTGTGGATACGATGTATTGTTAAAATTCCTTTAATACACCATCGACTACCACCATCAACATAGCACCTTCACCACAAACAATTACTTAATTTACTGTTCCTATCATGGCTACTACTGCTGGCTTTTATATCATTACTATCCTCCTTTACAATCACCCATTACTATTACTACTATCCAGGATCCCATTTTTCTATTATAAAATCTCGTCTTCAAGAGAAACATAGATGTTTTCAACATTTCCGATAGCAACCAAATAATGCCCAGCTCTTTATATATAAGCCCAGCAAGATTCTCCTTTCCTCAAACAAATATCGACATCCGCAAACCTCCGTAATTGATTTATTTTGTCTTTTCCTCAAACTTTCGCCCACCACCACCACCACTACTACTACCCAATACACGCTCAAAGTCTTATCTATACCCAAGCAGTCCGAAACATCTTTCAATAACAATGCTACACTCAGTCACTACAGTGCTCTTAGCAACCACATTCTTCAATCTTCTCCTAGTCTCGAGCTCTCCAATGCCGATGGAAAAGCGTGCAGATGGCTTGGCTAGTGTAACAGCAAATGCATTTATAAAGGTCGGCAATTTGGCTACTGTGAATGCCAAAGATATCGAAGTCAAGGCCCTTTACCCCGACCATTTGGCTATGGTTACTGGCTCAATCCACGCCGATGTTCTAAATAAAGCTGTCGAGGCTGATATCCCATTAAGCATTGATATTCGAAACGGTGGAGTACCATTCCCACCACCACCACCTCCTCCTTTTGGTTATCCATTCTAATTTTCAAATATTATTTCTTTAATAATATTTCGCCAAATAATAAACTTTCTACTATTGCCTGATTTCATCATAATATCTTGTTAAAAGAAAAGATAAAGATGTTGTGATTGAAGTTACTCACAACAACAACAACAACAACAACATAACATTTGGTAATGTACAAGAAGATAACTGCATACTTTGGGATATGCAAATGGTGTTAGTTGCTATTCTTGCAATGATATTCCCATATCACAAACCCCCAGTCCTAATACATCCCATCCTGTGTATCACACACATCTTTCATTTTACAAAAAAAATTATATAGTAGGATTTTACTGGAAATAAAATTTGAAATAAGCAAACGTATGAGGAGGGGGAGGGGAGGAAGAAGTTTACTAGCATATACTGAGTGATAGCTAGCATTATATTGTCAAGCAGTGCCTCTATATATAGCGATAATTGCGATAGGCCAGTTGATCCATCTCTTTTCCTCTTCTCTTTACCCATACTCTACTTCTATCACACATACTATACACAATAAATAAACCCCTTATCGTATGCTATTTTCTAAAAAACTAAAGCGGATTGAACCATCCCAATATCCCTCAACTAAAAGGAAATCTGATGTAGTGCATCCAGATGTTTATCATTGGGATAGACCATCATCTGGTATAAAGTAAACAGACTTTAGATACTGTTTGCCATAGCCATATACTACTGTTGATCTAATGACTGCTATGTTTCAAAATGGAATAATTTTAGTGTGTTTTTCCTGTAGCTGGTGGATATTCTATTAAGGCTTGATGATTCGATTTCAAGGAACAACATGTTTTTGTATTCGACGATCGGAGATATAAAAAAAACATCAAAAGTAAATGTTTGTTACTTCTATAGAGTATAGTCTCTTAACAGTGTACTACTGGCATGCTCAATCAATTTGTAATGGCAATTTTGAATCTTTGGAAACATTCAACAATCGCAATATTGCTATTATTAACCACATTATCATTATTATTATTATTATTATTATAGGTTACTACTGCTGCTGTTTAGATGATATATAGTGCAACAACAGCAACAAGTTTTTGTTCAGTTCACTGAGGACAAGATGTTACTTTTATTGAAAGCAGGTTTGTTTCTAGGGATGTAGTCAAATTTCATAAGCAGGCTGAGGCTGCAGGGGCACGGTCCAACTTTATTGGCCCAGACCTTTAGGCCTTTTCTACGCTTTATTTATCTTGTTAGAGACCACCATGAGATTGCGTTTGTAAGGGCAGGCTCTATCTTTATCTTGGGGCGGAAGAAGAATGCGACTTCAAGTTTAGTACAAGTAAAGGCAAAGCCTGGGGAGAGACAGGTATTATGCAGTACTAGTACTGGTTCTATGTTTAGCTAAAGTTCGGCTACTCAAACACATGCTAGTCATATTGGCCACAAAGCTGGTTGGTTGGCTCGTTGTGGGGCAGTAATGATTGTAGTTACACAGAGTGTCAGTCCTTCTTTGTGGCCAGTCCATTCCAAGCAGTTCTCTGCCTTTTATTTTTCCTTTACTAGAATAATCATTGTTTGTTTACAGGTTTTGCTTGTCCCCATATGCATTACTACCCCACTTTGTTAATTCTGTGGATTGACTTAAAGACATGGTACATAGTTTAGACTTGCATTACAGAGACTGAGTGTGCCTCTTTCTGTATCCCTTACACCTGACGCAAACCTCCCCCTTCCTCTTTCTTTGACTGTTGTGGTGAAAGCATGGCTTTACACCTTCCCCTATCACAAGTCCGTCTTTGCTCATATGCATCCCCTTCTTTAATTCTGGTGCTGCTGGCTTTGTTGTAGTGGGGTAGGAACGGGTGAGCCTTTCAGCATTCATTATTTAGCATCACAATTCTTCAGGTCCTCTCTCCTTTAAATACATTTTGTTGTCCTCAATCCTGTTCATCATTTTCCCTTCCATTATATATTTTTTCACAATATCTATATTTCATTTACCTAATTCTTGGTCAATCACACTTTTAACTCTACCAAGCTGCTTTTCTAAGTTTGTTTGTAAAGCTTTGCCCAACGGCTTCTCCAAACACTATAGCCATTATTGCATCTAAACATCCTGTAAAGTCGCCACATCTCCACACGTTTGTAAATATAAATCATCATCCTAGAACTAGTAAAGAAAAAAAGACCCTAACAATGCCCACAAATCCATCCATCATATCACATTCTGGCTTGTCCCTGCATCGCAAAATGTCATCGATCTCATTGCATCCCTCCTCCCAAAGAAAAGAAACTCGGGGAGGTGACCCATCTAATGCCAAAAATAACAAACAGCTAAATAGCCGCATTTCATACCAATTTATACCAACAGAAAGCACCTATTTTGTCACCGAGATTGACACTGAAAAGCTGTTCCCATGTTCGGCCAGTCAAAACCCGCTGGATTTGTCGCACCTTCAGCCAGCTGGAGATAGCAGCGAAAGAATAAGCAGCGGCAGCAAAAAGTCTGACGACTCCGTAGCCTCAGTCCAAAGACTACATGAGCGAAAGAACAGCGTGTCCAAGCGCGGCAGTCGGATAAGAAAACACAAGTCTTCGTTCTCACTAAAACCACTGTTCGACATGTCCCTGGCTTCGGTCAACTCAGAAGCATCTTCGACCGCATCATCATCCATAGAATCTCGCTTTGACTCATCATCCTGCAACATTCATATCCCAAAAGCCCAGATTAGCAATGGTGGTCGCTCGTTTTTGAATCTCGAATCTCCAAAGCGCAAGCTTGGCTTTGTCAGAAAGCTAAAGACAATGCTTTCAAAGAGTGACCTTCGCAAAGATAACAGTGCTGCTGCTGCTGCTGCTTCTAATAAAAGCAGCAGCGGGAGCAATAGTAAGGATACCGGCCACCACAGATCTCGCCACCAGCGTAATAATAGTCATGCCTCGCCCCCGCCAGTTCCAAAGCTCCCATCAGCAGTTGTGGCTCCAAACGTGAATGTCCTAAAGTGCAAACAGCCATCAAACCGATCCAGATCCACCATTCATCCCGAGCAGTTCAAGCAATATCCATCTCCCGCTACAAGCATAATGACCACAGCAAATGGCACTGGTAATGGCGGAATCATGAATATCAGCAACAAATATAAAAACCCAAGCCAAAGCAACAATAGCAGCATATCTTCTATCTGTTCATCCAAGAATCATCACCATCCTATATCGCCTACAAGTACTTTATCGTCTTTCAGCATAATAAACGAAGAAAACTACTACAGCATTTCACCCACCAAGTTTAGCCAGGAATTCTGCCATAGCAACAATTCCGATGACCACCAACAGCACCAAAGAAGACCAAGTACCACCCGCGGAGATATAGGAAAAGAATCTGGAAAAGTGTTTGGCCACTGGTTACAAGGAATGGGGGCCAAGTATATGACTTCATCGCTCGACGATTCATCCCCAGAACCTTCTCCACTTCCCCAACCAACACCCACCGCAGCCGAACAACATTCAAGATTCAAATTTCCCTGGGCATCTAACAATCCCGGAAACAACAACTACCAATCGGGTGTTAGTGGACCAAAGAAAGGTGAGGCCAAGGTGCCGAGAAAGCGACTTAGTCATGTAAGATCAGGGCTCAAAGCCTTAAGATCCAGTGTTTCGACACCAATGCTTCGAAGACCGGCTTCTAGGACATTTGACCAAGGAAACAAAGGTATATCATCGCCACCAGAAGTTCCAGTCCCTCCTTTGCCCCAAGAGCAGCACAGCCATGGCTCTTACAAGTCATCAAGTTCCAAGCATTCTGGTGCCTCTACCTCAAGACATAACCAAATGCCCAACAACAATGATGCAGAAAATGAAAAGAAGAGTCTTTATAGACATACTACGAGGTCTGTAGCAAGAAGCAGCACAGAGTCATGCAGAACTACTCTTACTACCGCAACAACATCACAGCCACCAGTCCTAGAAATCTCTAGTTTCCAGCCAATTAGACTTTCTGGCTATGGTGATGATGATGATAATAAGTCAAGCACATCAGTAGATGACCATCAGAAGGATAGCAGCAATTATGATAACCGTCATAGCACTTCTACCGACCCTGAAGGATCAGAATTGATATCACCCAATGCAAACATGCTCTTTAATATTGCTGATGAGCATGTAAATGTTCTACTCAACACTCACTACCACCAGCACAATCGACCATCATTGGCCTTAGAGCATGATGATGATAAATACCTTTATTCAGAACCTAAAGATCATCTAGGAATATACAACAATCCATGGACCGATGTCATTTCCAACTTTTCTTCATCAAGGTCGATTCCAGACGAACCTGTTGAGCCAGCCAAGACCTCGGTGTCAAAAGCTTCGTTGCATCCACAATCACAGTCAAACAAAAACAACAATACCTCACCAGTTCAAACAACCCAAACCACCAATCTTTTGTTGTCCCCGCTAACTCAGGCCGTCTGGGAAAAAGCAATGAACCCTTCATTCAAAAATAACAATACCAACAACAATCACGGTGACGACGATGATGATGATGATGTCTTGGAATCATTCTTCAGTACTTACAACAGAGCGTCTCAAGACATGTCAACTTCTACACTCAGAGTATCGACATTATTTAACCAACTTTTGGAAAAATACAATTTTACTAGCAGTGGCAGTGATAACAGCTCCACAAAGAAAAGTGCAGTTCCAAACACATCTTCACTTTCTGGTGGGTCTGATGGCTCACTTTCGTCCATATCTTCTTCACTTGACCACAATTCAGCAACTTTGGTAAATAATAACCCTGGTGCAAAATCAACCGGTGGTGGTGGTGGTGGTGTAGTAAAACAAAGAAAATCTGTTAAAGATCTTGAACTTGTGTTTTCTACTGACGATTTGCTGACCCGACTTCCAACAATTCCACCTCATTCTCCACCAGCACAAGCACAAATAATGTCATAAAGCTATGACAATGATATTGTATTTAGTATTTTTTGTCCTGTAGCTTTAATCTTTACTCCTTTAGTCCCCCCTCCCCCCTTTTTTGTATTATTTTTCTTGTTTATAGTCATTATTTTTCCCACATGCATTATACATATATTTTCATATTTTCATTTTTCTTTTCAATATCATCAATTATTCAATGTCTACAAGCATTTAAACAAAAATAAATCCCCATGTTTGCATATCAAGTGACTAGTGATTGGCCCAAAGTCTGATGAGGACTCATTTCTATATATACCACATATTTGGTTCTAATTGAAATCTTCCAATATAGGAGACTATTTTCGAAGAGTAACTGTTTGCTAACAAATTGTCATCACACATTTGGCTGTGGTCGCCCTTATAATCATTGCCCACCAAGAGGAGTTGGTACCCTTCAAAAATTATTACCCATATTCCAAATCATCATCATCATTATCTTTTTTCTTTGGAATTATAATGATGATTACAATGTTACATGAAAAGTTGAACTATTATTTCATTTCATCTCATTAGTAACTCACAATATGCAAAGTAAGTTGAAATACTAGTTATCATGCAAATATTGTCAACTACCGCATCCAAGATCCCGATTATATATGGACATATCTCATTCTCTGTGAAATTCAGATTCTAGATTCTTATATAGAGCGCCATGTGAACCACCCCACACTCTACATATACATAAATACATTTGAAATTACTACTACCCAGCATTGTGTTTAAATAAAATAGATATTGAAAAAAAAAAGAAAGCGAGGACTTTAGTAGAACTAATAAAACCAGACTTCTCTCATTTATAGTTACATAGTAACAATACAAATAAAGCCATCATTAATGCTTCCCAGACACAAATGTATCAAGTGATGCAAAAATATATTTGTGACAGAATATACTATCCCTTTTTTGTTTAATTGTTTTTGTTGAAATCAATGGCTGTTGGTATGGTAAATAAGTTCCTAAATGTTGACTGTCGTGATTGTTGTTGTGGTTGTTGGCTTTGGTTCAAGTGCATATACATAGAAAGCATCACCAAAAGACAGGCAGAGGCATAAAAAGTATATTAGCAAAACCATATGACAATTACCAACCTGCTTAGCAGCAATAACAGCAATAAGAAAATTAGAGCAATTATAAATATCTATCTACAACTCATCCTCCCTTTCAAAGGCATCTTATAGTCACACATTTCTTTTCTCTATCTCCCTCCTTAACTTTGACTAACTACATTTTAGCTACCACACACGCACGCAAACAAGATGTTTCAATTTAAACTATTTGCTGGCCTCTTTATGGTTCTTTTGGTCTTGGTCTTTACATCATCATCAACCGCTGTTGCGGCTGCTATTAGGGGTGCACCTGAAAAGCGAAATGCCGCTACTTTGAAAAACAGGAGCTCTCCCCAAGCAGGAGGAATTAGAGGACTGAAGAAGAGAATGAGTAGAAGAAAACGCAGTGCTCTTGCTGCTAATAATAGAATCAACAATCGTTGTGCTTCGTTGGATTCAGAGTATGCCTTTTCTATGGTATCTGATGGGAATCGCTATGAAAGTCAGAAATCTTTAGCCTTTAGTGGAAATGATGGCTATTTGAGCTATTAGGCGCTTTTCTCTCTCCCTCCCTCTCTCTCTCTATGTGAGTTAGCGAATGAGTGTCTATATCAGGATTAAGATTGATAGCCACAAGCAATGTTATTTTTAAACTATTTTGTTTCTATGAAAAAAATTCCTGAAACATGATAATTTTACCAGATGCTGATGAAGGTTTCTCTTTAATTGTAGTCTTTTTCTTGTTGTAATAATAACAGCAGCAGTGGCCCACTGGCTACTTTTTTTGATAATACAGGCACGCGAATATATCTGCCAGACATTGATGATACTGAATATAATATGGTTTTGTCACTACTTACCAAACTAATTGCTTTGTAAAACACCCAGTAGTATATATTGTCAAAATGTTTGGCTTGGATACATACATACATAGCAAATCTGTGAGGTATTTTGAATCCAGCCAAACTTCTCCTAAACACAAATATCAGTATAATGGAAAATTTATCATTGCGGTGTATATTTTTAGAAGTAGCCAACAAAATATGTAGATTTATGCTATACCTCGCCCCTCAAATAAAAAAGATTGTCTCAATAAAAAACAACAAATTGACCACTATAATCTTCAACTATTAGTTTTTACCAACTTTATATTTCATTTCTCTATTATCATGTATTATATATAATACGGTCAAAGTTCACAACACTTTGAGCAAAATGGGTTTCCAAGAGTTGCATACCAAATTGGCCTGTGATTTGGTCAAAATCTGAGGTCCCATTTCTAACTACCCTACATTTGATTGCTTTTGGAATTTTGCCATTTGGCTGTGGTTGTATCTTTAATCATTGGTGGCCTCCAAGAGTCACCTTTCAAAAACTATTGCCCATATGTTTCTTCTTTTCAAATTTACTGGCATGTTTAATCAATAAATCGTATGAAAATATGCTATTGAGATAAAAGAAATAATGTCGAATTGCATTGCTTGTGACCATATCAAATCCTTTCTGGCAAGTATCATAACAAAGATGTTTTTTAAAAACAGCGCTAGGCATTAGATTTATATATACAGACATGCGGATATTGGGAGATTTTTGAGTTAATGCTTACTCTGTCATTTCTTTGTAGATGGTTTGGCCGATCCTGGTAACCAAGGATGTGATCTATTTGGTTACAATGTCATGGAAGGCCGCACAATGATTCTGTGCTTTGGGCTTGGTATTTGAGCTTATGCAATTAAATACAAAAATATCATATCATATGTTGTCGGGCTCATATGAAGTTCATATGAAACTCACTAGAGTTTCTTGTGAGCTTTGGTTTTGTCTACACCAAATTGGCATTTGCTAATATGATTATGAGTCCTCCCAAGAAGCTATTTAAACTGTCCGTTGTAGGCACATTCCAAAGCTTCCTTACCACTACTTTTTCTACAAACAACCAAGCTCCTTTAACAAAAAGTCAAGTTAAGCACATTGCAAGACTGACTAGTTTCCAGCTATCTTTAATTCAAAATATCGATAACTAATACTGTGAAGTGCACAATTAATATCACTAATAGAATAAACTGCAACCATGAGCGAATCAAACCAGCAATCACAGGAATACACAGATGCGTTTGAACAAACTTCAGATCTCGTGGAGTTATTTGTGGATAGTAATCCTGGCATATACCAGGGACTTTCAGAAAATGGCCACAACGATAGATGGTTTGCTACTCACTTGGACCACAGGGTTGGCTATATTGCTGAAAAGCTAAGCCAAATTTGTGATCATATATTTCTGCCTCTTTTGGAAAATGATAGCAACTCCTCGGTAGATTGGGATTATTTGGATGAAGTGACAGGTTTTATAGTTGAAGAGCTTATTTGGGCTAGTAATTATGTACAGCAGCGTCTTTCAAATGCTGCTCCTACTTTAATAGAACAAGCAGAACTAGATGAGGAGATAGACACACATGTTAAAGAAACACCCCAGATCAAAAGGTTTCTGTATTTGTCAAATACAGAAAACAATGCAGGTCAAGTGGATAGCCTGAATCTGAGGATTGACAGGTCAGTCAGAGAACTAGCCAATGCTGGTTATTATTCACGCTGGTCACCCTCAAGAGATATCACAGCCATCCCAATACAGCAGCTGGACTGGAAAGAGTACTACTACAGCATGTGTCTGAGCAGAATAATTCTGTTTGACATCCTACTTCATACCATCTTGGAAAAGCTCATTGACTTCCTAGCCAAGGATCTGTTTGGAAATGGCTATCGTGTATTTTTTCATTTTTTTTCAAAAGATGGTAATGTGCCAAGCCAACTCCTTTACTTCCTTGAAAAGATTGAAGTAGAGCAAGACCATCACTATGGTGGCCTATTACTGAGACATCATAATATTTGTGGGATGCTGGACATAGATTATGTTCAAAACAGAGAAGCCAATATGACAGAGATGGAGGCTGTCCCAGAAGTTTTTTACAAGATAGTAAAAACTATTAGGGGCTGTAATCCCTTGTCAGTTCCAGCTTATAGAATTGGAGATCCAATCTCCTTAGAGGACTATGAGTCTGCTAAGAAATCCCCATCCAATCCAACTGCCAATATCTCTGGGGTAGCATCTGCAACCCATATGGAGATAGTGCCTGTAGACATTCCCAATATGGATCCTATCAATATCACCAGAAATGGGCATATATCATATCCAATTTTGGTAGCAAGTCTTTTCCAACACCTAGTCCAACATCTTTCTTGAACTGATTGGGCTTATCACCTTCACATTCTATCCTTCAGCCCTGGATTTCATACTGAGGCTATTATCTATAGTCTCATTGGAATCAAAATGTGCCAAAAAGCAATAACTGAATTCTAGAATCATTAAAACTGTATTTATATAGTTTTCCAAACAATGAAAAATGATTCTATACTTCAAAAGCTTATAAAAGTACATTTTTATAAAGGCTAAATCAAAATGGATAGTTTGGCTTTTTAGTTTGTTTTGTCTTTCAGGCAAAACTTACTTTATATCATGTAGACCACAAGAGGTGGTTTTTTTTCTTTTTATGTATTTTTTTAAATATGAAATCTTTTCAAAGATTGACACAGCTAATTGTGATGGCAAATTCAATATGGGTGCCCTGAACCCACAAGTGATAGTCCATGACATTATTAAAATGTCATGCAGTTAGCATATCAACAAGCACTTTTGGTTTAATCTTGATTGGTTCTGCATTGGTTACATAACCTGAAGATTTGGAAAGGGATAAAGGCTTTTTGATAGTGTTGTATTATTACAACATTATTTTTAGATTATTACCCATAATTACCCCTTTTTCTGGTTTTGATAACAATAGCT